>PJEM01004339.1:10163-156825 GCA_004023845.1 Helogale parvula | reverse complement strand
TCTATTCCACTGGTCCATGTGTCTGTTTTTGTGCCAGTACCATACTGTCTTGATGATGACAGCTTTGTAGTAGAGGCTAAAGTCTGGGATTGTGATGCCTCTCCTTTTGGTTTTCTTCTTCAATATTACTTTGGCTATTCGGGGTCTTTCGTGGTTCCACATGAATTTTAAGATAGTTTGTTCTAGCTTTGAAAAGAATGCTGGTGCAACTTTGATGGGGATTGCACTGAATGTGTAAATTGCTTTGGGTAATAATGACATTTTAACAATGTTTATTCTTCCAATCCATGAGCACAGAATGTTTTTCCATTTCTTTGTGTCTTCTTCAATTTCCTTCGTAAGTCTGTTTTCAGCATACAGGTCTTTTACATCTTTGGTTAGCTTTATTCCTAGGTATCTTATGGTTTTTCATGCAATTTGTGAATGGGATCAGTTTCTTGCTTTCTCTTTCTGTTGCTTCATTTTTAATATATAAGAATGCAACTGATTTCTGTACGTTGGCTTTGTATCCTGCAACATTACTAAATTCATTGATCAGTTCTAGAAGGCTTCTGGTGGAGCCGATCGGGTTTTCCATGTAGAGTATCATGGCGTCTGCCAAAAGGGAAAGTCTGACTTCTTCTCTGCCGATTCTGATGCCTTTTATTTCCTTTTGTTGTCTGATTGCTGATGCTAGGACTTCCAACACTATGTTAAAGAACAATGGTGAGAGTGGACATCCCTGTCGTGTCCCTGATTTCAGGGGGAAAGCTCTCAGTTTTTCCCCATTGAGGATAACACTGGCTGTGGGCTTTTCGTAAATGGCTTTTATGATGTTTAAGTAAGTTCCTTCTACCCCAACTTTCTCGAGAGTTTTTATTAAGAAGGGATGTTGTATTTTGTCATGGTGGGGGGCACTTGTGGGGAGAAGCACTGGGTGCTATATGGAAACTAATTTGACAATAAACTATTATTAAAAAAAAATAAGCATACAGTAAAAAATAAACAAAAGAATAAATAATAAATAGAAAAATTCACCTGTGATGCCATCTGTTCTGGGCTTTTCCTGTTGGAAGAGTTTTGATTACCAATTCAATCTTATTTGTTATTGATCTGTTCAGACTTTCTATTTCTTCTTGACTCAGTCTTCGTATGCTTTATTGTACACTTCTAGGAATTTATCCATTTCCTTTAGGTTGTCCAATTTGTAGGCACATTTGTTGGTTCATAATAGTCCATTACAATCTTTTTTTATTTCCGCGACACTGGATTATAATACCTCCTTCATTTATGACTTTATTTATTTGAACCTCATCTCTTTTTTTCCTCAGCTGGACTGGGTAAGAATTTTCAATTTGGTTTCCAAAGAACCAATTCTTACTTTAAACTGATTTAAAAAAATTTTTTTTTGTTTCATTTCTTTCTGTTCTAATCTTTATTTCCTTCCTTCTATTAACTTTGGGATGAGTTTGTTCTTTTTCTAATTCTCTGAAGTGTTATGTTTAGCTGTTTGAGATTTTTTTCATATAGAAGTTTATTACTATAAACTACTCTTTTAATACAGATTTCGATGCATCCTGTAAGTTTCAGTATTGACAATGTGCTTTAAAAGAATAAAATTTAAAAGAAATGAGAATACTTAGAGACATTCATATATTTTTGTACAAGCAGGAATGAAATCATGGCACTGAATGAATTAAGCTGTTTGACAATGGTGATCTAAGAGGATGGGGTTTTTTTTGAAGATTTTAATAAAATAACTATAGAATAACTAAATGAGGTAACTAAAACACCAGAAAAAAACAAAGGTAACAAAAATAATAATAAAGGAAACGTAGATAAAAACCTCTACATCACATAGTTAAAGACACAGTGAGGAGAGAGGAATGATGGGGGGAAATAAAACAAATAAATAAAATAAAATAAAAAATAAAATTTGTTGAATTAGAGAAAAAGTCCCCCCCCCCCATAAAAAGTACAAAATGAAGAAAGATCTGAGGGCTTTTACACTAGACGAAAACTTTCAGAAAACATTTCGAATATTTCTTATATGCCAGTTTTTGTATTTCATTCATACATTTCATATTTATTCATTAGTAAGATTTATTTGATTTTCATAACAGTCTCTTTTTATTTCAGAGAAAGAGAAAGCACATGCGAGCAGGGGAAAGGGAGGGGGTGGAGAGAGCGAGAATCTTAAGCAGGTTGTACGCTTAGTGTGGAGCCTGATGGGCGCTCAATCCCACAACCCTGGGATCATGACCTGAGCCAAAATCAGGACTTGGACACGTAACCAACTGAGCCACCCAGGTGCCCCTAAGTTGACTTTTATCATCCTAATTTTCTGGGAGAGAGCCAAGTCTGAGAGATAAGAAGCAACATACATAGAAGTCACACAGACTAAAAATGTTTCCTCCTCCACCTGCTACACTCCCTTCACAAGATGCAATCCTACTTCTTCCAAAATCTTGGCCCTTCCTGGAAACATGCTCTAGTTGTCTCTGTCAAACTAGAGCTGCGTGGCAAGTACACAGCACTGTGAGTGCTGTGCAAAGTGACTCCACACCATAAGCTATCGGTCCCTAGGCAAGCTCAACTTACACTTTTAAGGTCTACGATTTGTTTTAATGAATAGAGAAGTGATTTTTAAAAAAGAGGCACAATTACACAATCATATGAGACTTGCTGAAAGTATATTTCATTCTAAGTAGTGAATAAACAAAAGCAGATTCAACTCTGTAACGGAGTCTAATTCAGTATCAGCAATTCAAATTCTGTGGGGATATGGACAGCTATCACTGTGTATGGGAATTACCCTAAAATCACTGTACCCACTTAGAAAACCAGACAAAATATGTGCAACAATGGTATCCAGACAGTAGAAACTAGGCAGCTGAGGAAGAAAGGGAAACAAATGAGATGAGCCATACTATTGCCTCAGCTTTCTTTCTGGAGCTAGTTTCTAGCCAACAGCAGGGTGAGGGAAAACTCAGAGATCTGTGGTCTCTCCAAATAAGGGACCAATTTTAAGAGAAGATGAAAAGCTAGGAAATACAGGATAGAGTACCTGAAACAATGTAACTATGGGGGGGGTGGCGGGTGTAGTTCTAGAAAACTGTAGAAGATTCCCTTGAGTGTTTGGCCACACACTCACCAACCCACAAATGAGAAGTCTGGGGTAGAGGGAGGACCACCAGAAACCATGGTCACAAGAACTCCCAGAAATAAAATAGAATCCATGTTCACATCATCAAGAGCGCAGAGACACAATAATAAACAGGATGAAGTATCTAAATAAAAGAACTAAAACTACAAAACTTTTGAAGAAAATGTAGAGGTAAAACTTCATGATCTTGTATTTAGCAAAGAATCTTATAGATGACACCAGAAACAAGAGCTACAGAAGGAAAAATAGGCAAACCAGACTTCATCAGAATTTAAAACTTTCGTGGTTCAGAAGAAACCATCAAGAAAGTGAAAACACAGCCTGAAAAATGGGGGAGAATATTTTTTAATTTGTAACCTTTGACCTTATAGCTTAATATCCAAGAATCTACTTTAAGTGTCAAAAACTCATATGAAATTTAACTTCTAAAACTTATCTAAGTTGTACTTACTAAGGTCATAAATAATTAGGAACATGTATTTCTGACATGTAAAGAAAGATTGATAAAGAATGTAATAAAATTTGTATCTAATGACATGACAATGTGCTCATATTATGTTAAAAAAACTGGTGATATAAAACTATATGCATAAAAATCCCTATTTTATGACGTGAACACAGCAAGAGAAACCTGTTTACAAAAATATGACATTGAAAAAGGTATGCAAAAATGTGAATAGTGACAATACGGGTGCTTCAGGTTCTTTTTATTTTTTCTTTGGATCTTCGCGTATTCCCCAAGTTCACTATAATGAACTTGTATATTACTTCTCTAAGTAGGAGGGTGGGTGAAGGCAGGGAACGATACACCTTTAAGAAAAAGGAATCAAGTTCAATCAAGAATCAAAGGGTAAACGCTAAGTAGTACAGAGGTGTTCATTTGAATGAATTTCTTTTTCTACTGCTATTATTTGTAATTATTATTTCATTAACATTACTTGTATACAGTTTTGTTTAAAGTTGAACAAAAAACCAGTTTGGTTCCGACTTGGGCTATGTGTGATTTGTCTGGTAACCACCTCCACCTGTGTCCTAACAGGGCTCCATCGCATTAAAGCACGAGCACGCGCTGGCGCTGTGCACTGGCAGCCGCCTGTCCCCCCAGCACGTCAGAAGCGGACACCGGACACCGGAAGGGACTCACCAGGAAAGCCCCGTGAGCGGTAACTGGATCGTAAGACCACACCGCTGTGCGACACCGCTCCTCTCCCTGACTGATAGAATGGGCAGAGGCTGAAAGTGTGGTTGTTTTTCTTGTTCCTACCACACGGAAATGCTCTCTGGTTACTAATAACCCACTAACGGACAGCCTAGCAGGAACAAATTGAATACACACTAGAGGCCGCTCGTGATAAGTGAGTGAATTTTGCATGAAGTAGAAAACCTGATGAGAGCAAAGAAAACTGCGTTCTAAGCTGCCAGCTCCAGCTGCGGTGTAAGTGCCACGCTTCACGTCACAACACATTTTTTCTATCTATAAACCTCTCCTAATTTTTCTTGAAATAAAAGAACTAGAGAGCTGGGCAAATTTCATCTTAAAAAGATAAAAGAAGAAAATTTTTTAAAAAATCTGTATTACTGTATTATTAAAGTAAAGCTGTGCTTTGAAGCAATGAATCCTTTTTATAGAGTACAAGTTAAAAAAAGAAATTATTCTCCTAATTGTCACTAAAATTCAGATCAAGTAAAGTAAAACTTATGCTCTATGGTATAAATTTGTCTTGGTTACACATTCATGCAGAGGAAGATATACACACACACACACACATATATATATATTTTTTTTCAGTGTTTATTTTTGAGAAAGAAATAAAGTGAGTGGGGGAAGGGCAGAAAGAGGGTGACAAAGAATCCCAAGCAGGCTCCGCATTCTGAATTATCAGCACCCAGCCTGATGCGGGGCATGAACTCATGACCCCTGAGAGCATGACTTGAGCCGAAGTCCAAGGCTTAACCAGCTGAGCTACCCAGGTGCTCTGGGAAATGAAAATATTTTTAAAAGAAAAAGAGATCTAAAAAATATCACAAGCCCTGCAGAAAAATCATGAATCATCGGAGTGGGGGTTTAGGTATTTACTTAGAAAAATACATATGATACCATGAGCTCAGGGAAAATACACAGAATCATCTGACTAAAAGCAAACTTTTCTAAGACTAAGGAAGTGTACATACACTATATACCCTTTTTTAAAAGTCTGAGGAATGTTATTAAATTTCTCAGAATACATGGGAGGTATATTTATCACTTATACATATGACAGGAAGAGTGAGAAATAAAAAAACCTCATACCTAGGGGCACTTCATATCGCAGTGAGCTCTAAGTTACAGAGGCACCCAGGCAGCGGAAGCATGCAGATTGCTAACGACCCGCAGAAGATCCCAAACCACGATGACAGCATGGCAGCCCAAGAGAGGGTGCGGTGGGCGGGCATCGGGAGAGATTTGGTTTGTATCTGTATTTGCCTTTGGCTGTCCCTACTCATGTTTACCGAAGCCAACAGTGAATCCTGATGCTAGCTAGGCACAGCCCACTCCAGATACAGACCCGAGTCAGGTGTTTCCACATGTCACCCCTCCAAACAAGGGCGTGGGCAGATTTTCCCTCTTCACCACCTCAGGCCGGTCAATCAGTCGCTCATATGCCCTTACACACACAAAGTCAGGCCACTGGGACTTTATCGGCAGCACCCGGTGCCCAGCTCACACCTGTGCATAGAACACAAACACAACTGTGGATCTGGTTTCCAGACTCCAGCAGACTTTTCCCAAGCCCACCTTTGCAGTCCTTTCGCTTATTGTCACTCACAGTATTTTTAATTGGTTTTGTTGTTGTTGTATACCCTGGTCAGAGTTTTTCTGTTCTTTACAATCAGGAACCCTCACTGACACAAAAAGTTCCTAACAGTTTTCACAAAAGAGCGTTTACTCCTCTTAAATAAAAGTAACTTTACGAACTGCTTGACTAGGTCAGGCATAGGCTTTCACCCTTCGGTCCATGAGAGCGGAAGACATTAGATTTCACAGACGAGCGGGTCTAATCTTTCCTTAATAACTGTTAAGCACACAGGGACCTAGTTACAGGAGATGAGATGGTGAAAAGGCCAGAGACAACACAACGTTTGCCCCTGGGGTGACAGGCTGGTGGGAACATGAAAACAAGCGATTCCGATGTGTTGTGGTACATGTCACGATAAAGGGAGCTCCGAGCAGAGAACATTCCAGAAGGAGAACGAACGTAAGAAAGATCTCCAGCCTCCAAACACCCTCACCGAGGTTCATGTACGACTTGTCATCTACTGGCCTATTTGTGGGGGAATGATTATTATTTTCATTTAAAAGGAGTAAGACTCCTCAATTAAAAATACTTCTTTATCCGGGCACCTGGGTGGGACAGTTAAGCGGTTAGGCGTCTGACGTCAGCTCAGGTCATGATCTCATGGTTTGGGAGTTGGAGCCCCACCTCAGCACAGAGCCTGGAGCCTGCTTTGGATTCTGTGTCTCCCTCTACCTTCACCTGCTCGCACTCTCTCTCTCAAAAACAGACGTAAATTTTTTTAATAAGAACGAAAATATTTATCATCTTTTATTTGTTAAATTGGTTCCTATGGGCCAGAGTTATTTCCAAGATAAAAAAAACAACAAAGAATTTTGTCTAATTAAGCAGAAACACCCATAGATAATTTTAACATAATATGCAATGATAGTTAGGTATTGCCTAGAAAATGTTAACTTCTGCCTGAATTAGGTCTATGGAAACTGGTAGTTACCAACAAAGATTTCTGGGGAAACACAAGTGAACTGAGTTTTGAAAGGACTGTGTGACATTTGGAACCAGTGGGGGATTTTATAAATTAATTTTAAAAGAGTATTTTGTTATAGAATAGGGTTTAGTAAGTTAATCAGATAACATTCTATAAAAAAAAAAAGTATCTCCATGTGATGTTAAAACTAATTCCTTGACATTTCAATGTATACTCCCGTGGTTTTAAAAAATAACTGAATAGGAAATCATTAGATGGCACCAATATTTTTTTAACATTTATTTATTTTTGAGAGAGAGAGCGTGTGGGAGAGGGGCAGAGACACAGTGCCCTAAGCAGGCTCCGAGCTCTAACCACAGAGCCCAAGGCAGGGCTCGAACCACAAACAGTGAGATCATGCCCAGAGCTGAAGTCAGACACTTAACCAACTGAGTCACCCAGGCGCCCCAAGATAGAACCAATATTTTAAAGAATCATTGCACAAGAGTGCTAATGTTCACACAAGTGCTCCCTTCATGGCTCCTCCTGCCCTGGAGAGTAGGCCCCAGATGTCAGGCACCCCAACATGGTATCCAGCAGAAATGGACATAACCAAACATCCAAAGCTGATAACAGAACTCATGGATCGAAATCCTGTGCCACCAACACCTTCTTCCCTAAAGTCCAGGCAAAACATGGCTAATCTCATTCGATGAAAGTGCTGAGTGCAATTCGAAATCATACAATTTGGAGGGTAAGTCAACATTGCAATAGTCATGATTTTTTTTAATTATAGTTCCTATCAGACTAGCCATTTGCAGACTAGTTTGCAACTTAAGTTCCCTTCCCCTGACTTTCTGAAGCTCTCTTCTATTGCCTAAGTAACAGAATATCCAGAGATAAGCATATGAGACATATACACATGGAAACATACACACACCAAATGTATATATATATATATTTATAATGATTTTTTTCTTGGGATAAAATGTTCCCTGTTGTATTTTAAGTGGCCTGAGACTCCTCAGCATACTCTTGAACTCTCTGGCTAGAGGCAAAATTGGAGTCTTCAAGAGATACAGTGTCAAACACCTCAGATCATGAAGCCAGGATTATAAGTAAAAGGTCAGAGCTTATCCTGGTGCAAGTGCCATTTGGATATATTCCCATAAAATTTATTAACTAGCCCTTGCTTCAACTCAATTCCAGTTGTCCCTTTTCTGTCCCCTATTAAAAGGAAGACCACAGCTGGCTCAGGCACAAATCCAGCATCTGCTCAAATTTCATGTCTTCTAATGATGTGTCAACCAATAATAATTGCATCCCGTCGTTGGAGTTACTCTGCTTATTCTTGGCCTGATAATACAAAACCAAACTTTTAATAATGCGAAAACCCCACCAGAAATATCGAGGTGCATGTGTGCACGCATGCAGGGATGTGGACATGCTTAAATGAGTCCGAAAAAATCAGACAGTGGAGGGCCATTCTACAACTTTTTAATAAACAGTTAACATATTTATACACATACATACATATATTATGTGATTATTCTCAAGTATTACTCCTAACTCAGCAATCTTAATAATACATTGAACATAAGCCAAAAAACTTGAAAAACATGAGCTCTTAAATTGCACTGACAAGTGCGAAAACAATTTAAGTTCATTTCTTTTTAAAAAGTAAACTTAAAAGAGCCATGTGTTACTCAAAACTTTTGACAAGCGATCCAGCCTTCTCAGAAAAATCATCGGAAGGTAATTTATTTCGGAAGACTCCAGCCACAGTGCGGGAAAGGAAAAGGGTTTTGTCAGGAACATACTTTATGAAATAGAATAGCCATAAAGAACAATGCCTCTGATTAAATTTAGTTGTAAACTGACTTCCTGTGGCCGCTTAAAATGATTTCACTCTGAAAATTTATTTTGACTTCATGCATGATCTGACAAACATAGCATCTTTGCATACTTATTCTGCACCCCCGTCCCCCAAAATGATTCAGAGCTATGCATGGATAACTTTGAGATCTCTGATTTATAGCAGTTGATAACCAACAGACTATATTATGAAACTAATTCAATCAGCAATTCAAGATAAATATGCCCTCACAGTTTATTGTGTAGGGTTCTTTAATAAAAAGACTCCTATTACAAATTTTCTTTTAAATGTGCTAATCATTTTTACTTTCCATCATTTTGATTCAAAGACCAAATAACGTTGACATGCTTACAGACTTAGTAATTTGATTGCATAAATGCTTTTTAATCGAAACTTGTCAAAGCAAATGACTAAATTGCTTAAGGCTAGGCTTAAAAGAAATCAAGGTAAACCAATGATCCTTGGTTTTCCTTAACCAAGTACAAACTTGTTTCCTTTCTACATATGCTCACACATCCTGAAGGTGTGTCGTTTTAACTATCCCATGAAATGCGTGAACATTAGTTAACGTAAATCCCAATCACTCAGAAAACTGTAGTCACAGGTAGACTGAAATCAACTGTCCCTATACATTAGGGGTTATTGAGATCACAACATCTGCTCACGTCCTTGAAGCCAGCTTATTCCACAACAATTTTTATATTTATTGTCTTATTCCATAGAAAACTAACAGTACTGAGCAAGCATTTGCAAGATTTTCACTAAGATATGGCAAATATAGGCATTATATACGACTCTCTGCTACTATTTATATAACTTCTAAGGTTGACGTGACAACTTTGAAAATTTTGTTTGGTTCTGACTAAAAGAACATTCCTCCCAAAGAATCACTTGAAAAAAGTAGAAACAGATTCCAACTAAAAGGACAATTCTTAAGAATCAAGTCTATCAACTACCTTGAAGGAACAAACCAGACTGTTGGTGGACCTATACAATGGAACACCGCTCAACAGTGAAATGGAACAAACTATTAATAGATACAATCACATGACCAATCTCAGAAGCATCTGATCAATGACAAAGGTCAGATACAAAGATCATAAGCTGAAGGACTCCATTTATAGGACATTCTAGAAGGCTGCAGAAGCTAGGACACAGAAGCTGGAAACTGATGCAAAGGGACATGAAGGGGCTTTGGGGTGATGGACAGATTCAGATCCTGACTGCTGGTGGATGTACCTGTAGACTACTTGCAAGTTTAGTGAACTGTACGCTTAAACCGGCTGGCTTCTATTGTATGAAATTATACCTGAACAAAGCTGATTAAAAACAAAAAAAGAACTAGAGAAGCTAAACATCGCCTTCCTTCATTCCAACAACAATATGGAAAGAGCTGGAAGTTGTACAGTGACCGCATGCAATGTACTAACCACGAAAAAATATTTACAGCTATTATCTAAACCCACATCATACACACATTCGACTATTCTGTAATTCAGCATATTGCAGCTTTGAAGGGCCACCCTCCACCCGCTTCGCTTATCCAATTCTTGTATAACCAGCCCAAGTAATACACTTCTTCATCAAGATTTTGCTGGATACTCGAGAAGATCCTGATCTCTCCCTGAAAGGTCACAGATGGAGAAACTATGCTCAAGGAAGAGTAATTACTTGGCGAAAGTCTCACAGTAATGAAATCCTGACCTAACTAAGGAGTCTGTGAGTGCCCTCTCACTTCACAGATCCCAACCGGGAAATCCTGCTGTTGCAGTGAATGGACAGAGGGGACAAAATTGTTACAAGTTATTCCTATGGAAACAAACAGGTCATTGCTTCCTTCAAGAGGGCATCTGATACTTGCTGCCAGGTGCCTGGTTTAATGATAATGACAACAGATTTTGAGGATAATCTGTAACACCTAGAACCCCATATTATTCAGTTACTTACATCCTGTTCGGAAGTTGGCCTAGCCAGGGCACAGTAAGCTTCAGAGTCATGTCAGCTTTATTCCCCCTTGATTGCTCTGAAAAGCGGTACTGATCTGCTGATAAGAAAGCTGCGAGAACATATAAAGCTAGGAAGTCTGAAATTCTACTGGTGAGAAAATTAATGGTCTGATGGGATGAAGCAATCAAGAATGAGCCCCCTTTTTCTGTGGGAACCCCACAAGTTCCTCCTCAACCCACATCATTAACAACGGTTTACATGAAGGGTCATCTGTGTGACTTCAGGGAATTTTTACTGGATGCTCATCTTTTAAATTCAACAGAAAGCAGTTCTTAAACATCTGAGCTAAACTAGAATAATGTTCATATGATCATCTGTAGGGTTTCCCATTCAGGATGCTGTATTCATCAACTATTCTGAGAAAACTAACTAAAAAACAATAGCACCATCCCCCATTTCAAATCCCTGCAAACTAACGATACCAAATCCACAGCTATTTCTCAGATTAGTATGCAGATGAGTTTCAGAGTCTCTATGTCCTTTAAAATCACAATTAAAAGAAATGATCACATTTAACATTATATTCGTATTCTTGTTGCTCTCAAAATACCAATGAATTCAAAGGCAAGGATCTTCATTCATGATAAAAGACTTGTCTAGACAGTGACTGGAATGCAATGTAAATATAGAATTTTCTGAAATAAGCGGGACGTATTCTACATGTGATTTCAGACAAAACATGCCTAATCTTCCTAGATAGAAGGCACTCTGGTTTATACATGCTAATAAATAACTATCCAAAGTTTCTTCTGTAGCCCAGGCAGTAAGAAGAGAGGCAGAGGGAGAAAACAGAGGAAATAGCTTGTCTAAAATGAGAAGTAAAAGACAAACTCTGATTCTCAAGGTAAGTTTAGATTTTGTCCAGTAGACAAAAGAGAACCGCCCCTCCTCCCTGCTAGTCAACACACACACACACACACCCCACTCTGTGTCCTTAATCTTTTACACTCCAGTAGGATGCTTGGAATTGTTTCTCATGGGCCATTTCTGGATTAACTGTCCATTCTCTGTGTTTTACTTTGTCATGGAACCTATCACACTGGACTAGAGTTTTCTCATTATGTGCTTTATCACCTATCATATTGCATACTAATCTCTTCTTCTATTATTCTAAGTTTTTTGTGGTCAGGAATCATTTATTTATATATTCACAGTAACTATCAAAATATCTAACCACAGAAGGTATTCAGTAAAAGTTTGAATGAATAAAATAAACGAATGAATCACAAGTTAAATGCTACATTCTTAATTCTGTCACTGGATATTTTTGAGGGATTCTGTCTTATTCAAAAGCTAATTTTATATTATTTTAATTGTAATTTTATTTTGTTTTATTTTACTTTTTGATTACTTTACCTCAACTTTCTAATAGAGTAAGGTTAACAAATGTTTACATATCTCTAAAGGTATTTCTTTTATAGATTCATCAATATCAACTATTTTTCCTGTATTGTCAAACAACTTCCATGTGGCACTGATTTTGTGATTCTAGTTGGTTTCCATACATCTTTTATTCTACTTGATTCCCTCACTTTTTCTGCCTCTTACCATAATTAATGTGACCACAATTCTCTTACAAGAACCTATAGCAATGTTTCTTAATCCATTTTTTGGGTTCAGAGAGCTATCAACTCTATATCCTAAAAAAAGTCCATATAGTATGGAAACTAATTTGACAATAAACTACTTAAAAAAAAGGTCCATATATAGTCAAAATTCAATACATTATGATTCCATTTTATAAAGCCAGAGATAGGTAGAATTAATCTAACGTTAATTGGGTCAGATAGTACTGTCCTGTAGGGAGATGGCGATGGGGGGCGGGGGTGGACGTGAGGAGGGCCTTTGCAATGCCGCTAATGTTCTCTTCATTCATCTCAGTACTGTTCATTCATGTGCTCCCCTTTGCGAAAACTCACTGAGGTATATCATTATAATTTGTGTACTTCTCTATATATTCCCCCTGGTAGAAAAGGTGGATAATCACTCCCATAGCTGACAACTTTTCCACTCTTGGTTAGAAACTGATGAGAGTAGAAACGGTCCTCTTAGAGTATCTGTGAAAGATGCAGAATAGGAATCACTGGGTATGAGAGGAGGGTGGAGGTTAACTCTCCCATAATCCTTAGTGTTCTCATGGTACGCATAAATAACAATCTTTTCATATTCCTTGATGTGGACAATTTACACTTTCCTGATCTAATTTTGTGTTAATAAAACTGTCACTAGAAAAACAAAAGAATCCTCCAAAGCCTATCGATGATGTGCCAAAAGCAAAATCTGCTCCCTAAAATCTTCCTAGAAAATCTTACTCTGCCTCACTTGTACTTGATTTTTTCCTCTTGGCCTCCTGTGATTGTCCTGAGTACAAGGCTTGAGCTTTACCATTGGTTCAGATCAATGGTGTGGGTTTGACCAACTTGCGAGAAAGCAGGAGGCAGGTGTGATCAGGCCACCATAAGAATTTTTAATCACAGACAACTATCGAAATATAGACGTGCTAAAGCTGCAGAAATGGGGTACTGGCCCACACACCTAATACACCACCATAGCACCCACATTTCTAAACACAGATATCTAGGGTTAGGAAAATAATCAATTAAGTGTATGGGAACAGGGGCATCTGGGTGGCGCAGTCAGTTAAGCGTGTGACTTCAGCTCAGGTCATGATCTCGCAGTTTGGGAGTTTGAGCCCCGCGTCGGGCTCTATGCTGACAGGGCCGAGCCTGGAGTCTGTTTCAGATTCTGTGTCTACCTGTCTCTCTGTACCTCCACTGCTCATGCTAGGTCTCGTTCAGCCTCTCTCACTCTCTCTCAAAAATAAACATTAAAAAAAAAAAGAGTATGGGAACAGAGTTATGGAATCACTGTTGCACACCTGACAATAATGTAAAAACTATATATAATGTAGGATAGAATGTACTACGCTTGACATTATGTTGAAATCTGAAATCAGTAGGGATAGTTGATGATTTTTAAAATAAGGTTTGAGAAATTGGCCAATGAAATAAGTAGATTTTTCTCCCTTACCTGAAAAACAAAACCAAAAAAACCCAAAAAGCAAAACAAAACAGAACAAAAAGTATGGGAGTACAAAGTATAGTGTCTTCCTAAAATTTCTTCCTCTTTAATCTCAAGTCCATAACCAAACCTAAGACCCCACTGTCATGGGCAGTGCCCATCCTGCACTTCTCTGACTTGGTCTTCAACCTGCCTCAGTCTGATGTCCAGAGTGAGCACACCCCCAAATCAGAATCTGTCAGTCCTCAAAGCAGAGGTAATTCGTGCAGCAAAAATGTGAGGGTCACTCAAAACCTTACGGGAAGACAGAGCAGGGTAACCAAAACAAAATATTCATTTATTAACCAGTATTTGTGGAGCCTCTAATATTCCCACACAATTCTCTGGGCACCAGGGAGCTTACAGTCAGCAGGCTTATGTTCACCTGAGCAAAAAAATTAGTCACATTTTCTGCTGTTCCAACGAGAACTAATAGAAAGACTCAGTGTAAGGTTGAATCATGTCTTATTTTCACAGCAACAAAAACCACTTAGGACTTCTTTATGAAAAATAAACCTTCATAAATAGGGAGAGGCACCTTTCAGAGTTAAGGACAGACAAACATTTATGAAGATGGTGTAGACGGCTGAGTGCATTTGGTAAGGATCAGACATAAGGTCGCAGCTGATGCTCGCCCCGGCTCTGTCCTTCCTCAAGCTCTCTTCCTCCTCTTGCTCCTCCCTTACAGTCTACCCCAATCTTCCTTCCATTTCAAATGTGTGAACACTGGAGATGGCTCTCTATACATTCATGTTTTATGGCATAATTATAAGGTATTACGTTGTAGACATGGCATTAAATAAACAAATATAAATATACTAAGAAGTGGTCCAGAAACCATACTTGGGTTTTCAAAACCTGTATTATTTCCTTTCTAATTCTCACTTTTTCTGCTTTTCTGTCAAAAATGTAATTAATAGGAATCATGGTTAATCACCTATATCCAATTAGCATAACTGGTTAGGGTTTGTACTTAATGAGATTCACGCCAAGGATTCAATTCCCACATGAGGTCGTCAGAGGACTCCTGTCCCTGTTAGACACTCCACCCAGGCCAGCCGTGTCCCTCAGTATCTGAGTATGAATCATTGCAAACATATCATTATAATGAGAAGAGCCACAGAAAGTATATTTTATTATTGAACATCTTCATATACGGTCCAATGGCTCTTAGATAAAAGCAAAAGTAAGTTTTTTGGAAGTCTTCCATAAGATTACTTGTAAATGTGTTAAGAATATTAGGAATGATTATTTTGAAATCAGAACAAAAATGACGTTCCTCACTGCACCAACCTGGTAACGTGTTTTGCTTTCAAATGTGTACAAAAGTGCTGTGTGTTATCTCTCTGATTAGTGAGTGTCCAACCCTGACGAATAAAAATCAGTAGAGAAATCTGTATTTTTTTCACAAACATTCTAGATGGTTCTGATGGTCAGAGCCAAGCTGGGAAGCCCTGTGTTCATAGCCGTTCACAGCTCTGGTTCATAGAATTATGTTCGTGAGCTCCGCCTACCCGGAGAGAAACAGAGTCCTTGCCAGCAAGCAGCTGCAGGCATGAAATGCAATACCCAACTCGGAATCTCGGCCTCACAGGGCCCATGCTCTTCCCTGAACTGGCCCAGAGTATTTTTCACACACTGTCCGTGTCAGGTCTTAGAGAATATGGTCAGAGGAAAACATATAGTTAAAAAATAAAATTGTTTCCGAGGCTATCGCTATTGCCATGGTCCTTGATAGTTCACCCCGTCCCCAGACATGAGCGTGCCCCATCTCAAGGCAGACATGCTCTCCTCCTGTAAGCAACTGGCTGCTTTCAAAACGGAGCTCCAACAGTCGAAGGCTGAAGTTAAAAATTCTGATGCCATAAAGATGTATTTTACATCATTTCAAACTACATATATTTAATTCACACCTGCAGTATGTTGAATCATAATATTTTTATTTTATTTTTTTGCAGCAAAGAGGTGATTTCTCAAACTATAAACATTTCAGTACATTTAATAACACATATGATAAAAGTGGAACTAAATTGCGCAGCCAGTTTACTCATATCTAGACTATAAATTCTTATGTTTGCCAGAAGGTTGAACTATAAACATGTTGGCAATGAGCTAGATTTAAATTTGCTTTCATCAAGCGTATTCTCTTGTCTAAAAATAGCTTATCAGGCAAAGGTCTGGAAAATCAGACAGTACAGATAAGAAATCATTATGAAATAAGTTACTGGGGTGCCTGGATGGCTCAGTTGTTGAGCGTCTGACTTCAGCACAGGTCATGATCTCGCGGTCTGTGAGTTCAAGCTGCTCACTGGGCTCTGTGCTGACAGCTCAAAGCCTGAAGCCTGCCTCTAATTCCGTGTCTCCCTCCCTCTCTCTCTGCAACCCCCCCACTTGCACTCTTCCTGTTGCTTTCTCAAAAATAAATAAACATTTAAAAAAAGAAAAGTTATTTATCTCCTAGATGTATGTGTGCATAACTCAGAGGTAACAAAGTTAAATTATATTTAACTTTACTTAGCACTAATGCAAAAATCTTGCTTCTACAAGAGAATGTATCATTTGTTTACATGAGATCAGTTTTTATTCATTTAAACTGAATAAGAACTCAAATTATCATTATTAGTTTTATTTTAGTCAAGGTTCAAAGTCCTCACACTACTTAATGAGATAATGCTACTTAGTGAGACTTTTAAAGTAGCAGAATGAGGGATTTTTAAATAATATGACTGGCCAAGGCACCTAGCTGGCTCAGTCGGCTAAGCAGCTGACTTTGGCTCAGGTCAGGAGCTCAGGGTTTGTGAGTTCGAGCCCCGCCTCAGGCTCTCTCATTGCAGACCCTGCTTCAGATCCTCTGTCTCTGTCTCTCTCTTCCCCACTCCCCGCTCCTCCACTCATGTGGCTGTGCGCTTTCTCTCTCAAAAATAAATAACCTTTAAAAATAAATGAATAGGGGCTCCTGTGGCGCAGTCGGTTAAGCATCTGACTTTGGCTCAGGTCATGATCCCTCTGTCCGCGAGCTTGAGCCCCGCATCAGGCTCTGTGCTGACGGCTCGGAGCCTGGAGCTGCGTCCGATTCTGTGTCTCCCTCCTTCCCTCCCTTTCTCTGCACCTCCCCCACTCGCACGCTGTTTCTCCCTCGCTCTCAAAAGTAAATGTAAAAAAGCTTTTAAAAAATAGTGAATGAATGAATGAACGAATGAACAAATAAATAAAATTACTGGCCTCGTTCTTCTAAGAGATACGTTCAAAACAAATAATACAACGCGGCCGGGCAGCTCTCCCACTGAGGTGGTTTTCTGTTCATCTTGAAGTGAAGTTAACGGTCCTCGGTCACCGAGGAGAGGAGGGAACACAGTGAGAGCGGGGCCGCCGCCGGAAGCACCTACCTGTCCCTGTCTCCTCCCGCGGTGTCGAACAGGCGGTTGGCTCCTCCGTCCGCACAGGCTCGGACAAGGGCTGCAGACAGACAAAGACAAAAACGAAGAGTATTTCAACGTAAGCAGCGTAGGGCAGCACCTCGCAAAGATAACCCTTACCCAGCAGGCCCCCGACACACGGCGTCGCTGCTCCCGTCCCTCCGGACCTCGCACTTCCGGGGGTGACCGCGAGGGACCCTCCACTTCCGGGGGTGACCACGCACCACACACCGCGGGGACGTGCCTCGCACACGGTCCGCTGAGTTCCCCTCAGACACAGGGTTTCTTTTCTGCATCGTTTTCAATCCCTCCTGTTAAATAAAATGGAGGAGTGTGTGGAGTGTCTTCAGTCTCTCTCGAAGCTGGTTCTTCCTTCTTTACAAGAGAAGACGGGCCCCACGCCCAAGAGGAGACAGCAGGACATAGCTCTCACTCTGTTCCTTTACTCAGTTAATTTTTCTACTGATGGCGGCTGTGGGTTCCATATTTTGCTGTGATGGAAGGATTTTCTTTCAAAAGTAAAACCATAAACATAATGCCAGAACTCTGTTTTAAAATCTAAAGTAACTAACAACCTAGATAATGGGTGCACACAGTAAATATGATGAGGTGGCACAAAATTAAAGTTTGGGAAACATGAAGATACTTGAGTAAGACTGGCTGACTCTAACTGGGGCTTTTATTTTATGTCTTGCTTTCACTCTAGGATTTGAAGCTGCTGAGCAGTTGTTACTCGAAATTCTCTTAGCCCAGAGACTGCTATTTTCTTACTACTGCTCTCTCGGTTCCAGTCTTCCCAGAAATGTTCAGTTTCGTACCATCAGTTCCTTCTTTTCTAAATATCCTTTACCAAAAGGCGTCTGATCGAACTTTCTTTTTTACCCTGGGTGAGGACAGTGAGTGTGGATGTGTCTGGGATTCCAGTTCCTCACCCTGAACAAACCAAAGCCTGTCTCCTGTCCCCATGTAACTGTTAAAACCAAAGTCACCCAGGACACAAAGCCCAGCAGGGGCCCCGGGCTCCCGCACCCTCATCAGAAACACACTCTTGGAGCTACTTCATTTTCTGGCACTTACAAAGTCCCCTTCCCTTTCTGCAAATTTAACTACAGGTTCAAAAATGTTTATAATATTCACCTCCAAACGTCCAGGTGTTTAAAAGCAGGAGGACATGGTAAAAGATACCTAACTGGCTGTGTTGGCAGAAATGAAAGTCCTAATGTGTTTTCTAACTGACCCATGATACATGAGACTATTTTCTATGTTCCATGTTTTAGCAGAAATAAAACAGGCCAAGTGGCAAAAATATATCCTTTTTGCTTCAGCTTCACCTGTAGATGGGGCTACTACCACCTGTGGCTTACAGTTATTAAGTTATTAAGTTCATCAGAACACCGAACACGGGAAGCACTCAACCCACAATGGTACTCTTCCTCCATTTGTGTTAGCATGAAAATCAAGTCTAAAAGGCTTGTGTTCCTGAAAAAGAAAAGCCTAAGCTACTTAAAAACTGCATAACAAAAATAAGCTTTCACAAAGCTATCTGAGAGGGACGTCTCATTTTACCAATTATTGACAATACAGGTTTCCTTAGGAGGAACGACACCCAAATTCAAATAAACCAAAACATAACTTCAGGAAGATCACAGAATATTCTGCACATTTTCTAAATTCAAAACCTAAAAAGCTAAAATGGGTCTCATATATAAAACATGGCACAGAACAACTGAATAGGAAGACTGAAGAGACTGATATATAGAAACAGATGGTAAACTATCAGTAATTACCGTCTGAGTATATAAAACAATTATCAACAAAATCAACATGTATATTAAATCTTTTTATATAAATTGATTCAGCCAAGTAATATGAAAATCTAGAAATGGTTTTTCAGTGGCTAAGGATTATCAAACAGAATGAGTTGTCAACTTCACAGCATAGTATTTGGCAAGGATCAGCAGAATTCAACATCATACCTGTTATGTTCCAGGCCCTACACAGAATAATAAGGTGAGTAACAAACAGATCTAATACCCCAGGCTCACAATTTGGCGGAAGAAAGAGAGACCGAAGCAAATACACATGATGCATTATAGATTCTGTGGGAACGATAATGAAAGCAACAAAATGTAACGGGAAGACAAGGAAAGGAGAAAGTTCCAATGAACAACTCCATACAACTGCCTCTAGTTCGGGGAAGATTAGTGTTACTTTCACAATCCTAAAACTTTCTCCATTGTCTGTTACTTCTTATGCCTAAATACACATTGACATTTTTGGAGGAGATTATGAAAAGAGAACTATCTAGATCATAGAAAGCAAATTTGTCCATATCTATTCCTGTTTAAAAAAATTTTTTTAATGTATTTATTTATTTATTTGGAGAGAGACAGATCAAGAGACAGGGAGGGGCAGAGAGAGAGGGAGACACAGAATCAGAAGCAGGCTCCAGGCTCTGAGCTGTCAGCACAGAGCTTGACGTGGGGCTCGAACTCACAGACCACGACACCATGACCTGAGCAGAAATTGGATGCCAAACCTACTTAGCCACCCAGGCATCCCTCTTCCTGTTTTAAATGGCAAAGGGAGCTAAAAGATAGCCCTGGGAAATTCCATAGACTTCTTCTCATTACCTTTAAGTTGCAAGCAGGGGTACAATCCCGAGAGGAAAAACAAGTTCCCATCTAGCCCTAAAACTGTTTTGTTTTCAATAAAGTTTGACCAAAAAAGATGCACTCTAGATTTTTTAAATTTTAGCAATAAGATTTAGCTGGTTTGAAATACTTTCCACACAAGTAAATAAAACTGCATTTGAAAACCAAAATATTTCCAGCATAAATAATGTTGGCATAAATTCACTGACAGGACTTGGAAAAATGAGTCACAAATATGCCTGTTAATGAAAGTAACAAACGAAAAGACCCAGAAGTAGAAGGTACTCTTACATATTTTTTATGTCATAATAAATCAGCCTCAAAAACCTGTTCACTCCATCATTTAAACTCTTCCAAACTTGAATAAATACAAGTTAGTCCATGAGTTATCTTTTAACGTGAAACTTTCATTGGCGTATACAGCAGAAATTGTGCACATTTGTGAAATATTGTAACTTCAATGATTGAGCAATTATTTGCTATGCATTAGGTTAATATACAACTAAAGACTAAAGTACAGTAGAATCATTACATTCTCTTTATATATTTGTACTACCAGTAAGTATAATAAGCGCACCTTAAACTGACTTTTTTTAAAGTGGCATCATGTAAGTTAATGTTACTGTCAGAAAATGAAGAGCTCTATTGAAAATCGAGGTTAATTGACTATTTCATTGATTTCTGTTGAATAAATCTGGAAAAAATAATTTGACTTTCTCCACAGGAGGTTATTAATTTCGTTCCAAGTATTAAAATGGAAGAAAAATAAAATAAAATCAAAGAAGCATTTTGCAGTTTCAGTTGAAAAAGCAGATCATCAAAGATTTCAGCTCTAATCTACACCAGTCACTTATTAGCCTTCTAACTTCAAGGTAATCCCAAGCCTGCTGATTCTAATATACAATAAAATTTATGATATATATTTTGCCAAATTCACAGAATTTCCTGGGACTAGAGGGAGACAAAAGAACCAGAAGGAAGTAGCATTCAGAAGCATTCTCTTACATGCTGTTGAGGACGCTAACTTTGAAGGACAGTTTAGCAGATTAATAAAAATTTCAACATGCATCCCTTTGATCCAAGAATTCTATGCAGCCTATATGAACACCCGTCACAATTCACAAGGGTGTATCCACAAGGACATTCATTGTGATATTCTATGTTATCATGAAAAACCACTAGCAAACATAACTGGTCATGAGTTGAATAGTGGTAAACTAGATCATAACCATAGTAGGGAACCATAAAAAAAGGTAGCTCGCATAGGTCTTTGTGTGCTCTTATCAGATATATTGTTATTGAAAACTTTAAATAGCCCTTGGTCAAATCTTCCTTGCAGTAGCCACTCAGAGAATGTAGAGGAGTCCCACAAATCCAAGAAAATCAAATCCAAGAGTCAAGCAAAAGTTACTTTAGCAAGAATGTTTATCAAGTAATTGGTACTCAGCATGGATCAGCACTGCAGAATGGATGCTTAACATACCCCTGAGGACACTCCTAACTAGCATGGACTCAGCCCCCTGGAGAACTGATGGCTTTCAGAGCCATCTGCGTCCCAAACATGGGAGTGACTAGGACATTTCAAAGTCATGACTAGACCCTCACTGCTATTGTTATCAAACAAGTTTTAATATCTGTCTTGTACCCTTCCTTAAAGCTAAGTAAACTCAGAGCTGAGGAAAGCCTATCATGTGTTGCCAATGTGTTAATCCAAACCCAAGACCACCTCAGTATTCCACAGACCAAACTCTGTCACAATGATTATTTGTGAGGACTGGGTGTGGCGTCATGGAGAAGACATTTTCCCCCCCCCCGACTCTTTACATTAAATACTATGAGGTTAAAAATATTTGCACAAAAGAATTTGAATCATAATGTAATTATAATTTTAAAAACATCAGCAGTAATAACTAAAGGGGACATACACATAAAGTAACATAACAATTCCAGATCTAACCCCATTATTAGAAGGAATCAAATATTTGGTCACACTTTGCCAGGACTGAAATGAAAATGCCTATAGTTGATCTAGAGGAAAGAGAAGATCCAGAATCTTATTTAGAAAAAGTCTTACTGTGTCCCCAGAGAGCTAAATAACTCTGACTACTGAAGTCCTGTTTATTCCCATCACAGGTCCAAAGATTCAATTAGTCTTTTCATACCTGAAACCAATCTAGTCTGTCAATAGTACTGGTTTAAGCCAGGATTCTCTCCCTGCCTGACACAGTAAACCACATCATCCCTCACTTCTATTCTTCAGTCAGTTCTATCACCCATACCAGTTAGTCCAGCTATGACAGAACAAGTATGTCCCTTCTGGATGAGACTCAAACAGCCCACTAACCAACACACATTCATAAGGAAATGATAATCCCTGACAGCCACGTGAGGACATACACAACTATCCCAGCCAAAGATTCACTATCATGCACTGCAGAGAAGAGTGCTGCTTTGGTTTGTTTTTATTGTGGTGAGAACACTTAACAGGAAACAAGAGATCTGTCCCCTTAAACGTTAAGTACACACTGCAGTGACCCTAACTACGGGCGCAGTGTTGTGGAACAGAACTCGAGAACTTGATCGTGTGGCATAACTGAGACTTTAGACCCCTGGGATAACGACGCTTCATCTGCTCCCTCCCTCAGCCCACGGGAACCGCTGATCTATACTTGGCTACATGCTTGACTGAGCTTGTTGCTCCCGCCCACCAGGGCCCTGCAGCGCTCTGCCTTCGCGGCTGGCTCCCTGCACTTCGCGTCAGGTCCTCCAGCTTCATCCAGGTTTTCACATGTTGTAAGATTGTCTTCCTTTTTAAAAATTTCTTATCTGTGGGGGGGCGCTGTCACCCATTCTCCCATCTCATTCCCGCCACCTCTGCCCGCCACCAATTTGTTCTGTGTGTCTATGTGGTGGTGGTGGCGGTGGTGTTACTTTGGGGTTTGGGTTTTGTTTGCAAGATACGTAACTTGCAAATTATTTCTCCCATTCTGGAGGCTGCATTTTCACTCTGTTGTTGTCTCTGCCGTTCAAAAGCTTTCTGGTTTGATGTGATCCCCATTATCTCATTTTGCCTGTGCTCCAAGTGTCATATCCATGAAATCATCGCCAAAACCAATGTCATGACGTTTTTCCTTACGTTTTCTTCTATAAGTTTTACAGTTTGGGTTTTACATTTAAATCCTTAATCCATTTTGCATGGAAAATAAGTGTTTTTAACCACTTTTTATCATTAGAGGCAATACTTAACAATAATTTACACATCGTACTTAAATCAGCCAGGAAACTCTAAATCAATGAATTCTTCCAGAAATATCTCTTGCTTAAAAACATCTAGTTCACCTACAGTTATTCTCTACCAGTGTTAAAAACTCAACCATATCATGAAGCCTAGTAAGAAACAGATTCTATATAAGGATTCATGGAAGCTTTTCATTAATGAACTATTATCTTTAAGCTCTTCTAGGTATTACTTTTGGTATTTCCTAAACACTTCATAAAAAAACAAAATGTCTGTTTCAGATACTTCTGTTATTTAAAAGACAGTTATAGGATCTTCCTGGGAGATCCTTCGTAACTGGGGGTGTTAAATATATTGATGGTCTCTGATAAAAGGATAAAACACATATTAAGATACAATCATCTACATATAAAATGACAGTTAATGATGTTTACATTAATACAATTTTAAGTACAAGATACTGGTTACACTGGTTACTTCTGTAGAAGAGGGCAGGTTTAGGTGAAAGATTTATTTTTGTACTTTCAGCCACAGGGGACATTAAATCTATACCCAAATCCAGATTTGACAGAGGGCCAATCTATGCCATTATGATTTCCTTCAACCTGTTCAAAAATAATGACACCAAAAAAGACTTCAAATCCCTTTTCTACTGGCCTGAAACCAGAGAGGCTCAGAAGCTTGGGTCTACGATGTATCTGATCGACACAGAGAATGGAGTCAGAATAGTCAAGGTAAAGCTAGGCGGGACAGAGCACCTTTGGGTCCCACAACCATAGCAAGGGCCAGGCACAAGCCTTATCAATCACGTGAACTCTAAACTCCCTTTCTGGACTCTGGCCAATGTGGTCTGGATTCTCTATCATTTGAAACAAGAAGAGCCCTAACTAATACAAATGTTAATTTCTATTTCAAAGACACTGAATCTTCCCTCTATCAGTTGGAGAAGAGGACTTTTTAGGTCTCCAATCTGTGATGGGCCAAGTCTGTAAGAGGAGAGGTGTATTTCTTTAGAGAACATACACTAATCACAGGCAGACTACCACCAGCACAGCCGCGATTACCATCCAGAGCAGTAATTCGTGCACGTGGTTAACAGAGACAGAAGAGCACGCTTTTCCTATCAAGACGTGATTTCGTGGGGAACACCTGCATTCACAGGGTTTCACGGAAATATATACTCTCCGAGAGAGATAGCAACAATTTACTTCGCTCAAAGATGTACTGAAATGTGTAATTATTTGTTGTTCAGATAACTCAATTTTAGAGAAAAGGTTTTATAGCATATTTATCTACAGTTATTAAGAAAGCTCACATTATTTGTAATATACTACAAACAGTAAGTGGCATACTCTTTAAATTTTAGTAAAGTTAGTAGCACAGAATTCTCCTTATTTCAAGTAAAAAGCAAGTACTTGTATTGAGCATCTATATGAATAGTGCTGTACTAGGCCTAATGATCTGGGTTCATGCCACATAATCAAGATTTTTATTACCAGTAAGTAAGTGTTGCAGTGGAAATTCTATAGCCCTTTCTCTCCGCCGCCTTTCGTCTCCTCCCCCCTGGTTATACAGCATGGAGCAGCGGTATGGCATTTAGCTACCCTTGACAGAATGGATAAAGTCTAAAATCCGGTACCTCTTTAACACTGAGTGATACCAAATACTCCGAAACTAAAAAAACAAACAAAAGTCCAAGAAAGAAAAAACCCCCCCCAAAAAACCCTTAAAAATAGCCAAATATCAAACTGTCTGCTTATCCTAAAGAAGCCTCATAATGTGTGAACACCGCAAAGCACAAAGCAGCACAGAAAAGGATGGTCTTATATACGTGAAGCCAGCACAGGCATGTTTGTCCAAATGTGATTTGTTAAAAACAAGGCTGAATACATTCTCAGTCGTTACATTTTTACTAAACACTGGCCCATTCTTTAGGGACAAGGTAGAAAATACGCATGCTCCATCTAAGAAAACATACAACAGACCTCCGTTGGTGTCGGTGTAACACAGCACTTGTTCAGCATCGGCACCATCACACCCTGGGCTTCTGTTGCGAGGGGCTGTTTCGCACATTGCAGAATGCTTACCAGCATCCTTGGCCTCCACACGCTATCTGCCAACAGCACCCCCACCTTGTGATGACCGAAGT
This sequence comes from Helogale parvula, assembly GCA_004023845.1. Lineage (NCBI taxonomy): Eukaryota > Metazoa > Chordata > Mammalia > Carnivora > Herpestidae > Helogale > Helogale parvula. Next base: position 131,539 of record PJEM01004339.1, on the reverse strand, counting down.
TACCTGCAGACAGTGCCGAATGACCCCTCTGGGGCAAACTTAGTCCCGGTTGAGAACGACTGCCTTAACCAGAAAACCGCTTACATTTCGGCAGGCTGCTCAAAATATCCACCTGTAAACCCAATTATTCACCACCATTCTCTAAACTTTCAAATTAAAAACAAGACTGTCCACAAATAAAATAAAAATACAAGCAAGACCATCACCCAGAAACTACATTCTACCTAGCTGCCAAAGTCAGGTGAATTAACAAAACAACTTCTATCCGAACTCAATCAACTGCCTTCTTATGTACTTCAGGTGCAAATCTACCTACCATCTTAATCTCTATTTGAGAATTCTGAAACTTCAATAAGATTTCTCATACGATCTCTACACATATTGGGTATTTGTGATATTCCGGGTAATCTTCTAATCAAGACCCCACACCACATTTGTGCTTCATACTCATTTGAGTCCCTATTCCTAAATTATGTCCACCAGCCACAAATGTTGAAGTCAGGTTCTTTTGATGGTCTTCTAGGGACTGCTGGGTAGCTCACATCTCCCAAGTGAGATAAGAACAACCATTGCACAGATGTCACCATGGATGATGAGCATGAATAGTGACAATCCCTTGTAGTTCCATTCACTTCCTAATATACAAAGATCCATAAGATGGCAGGGACAAAATAAGGAGATGTGGCAAATCCGTGTGAAGGAGTAAAAATAAAATGCCTAGAAGTGTTGAAATAAGAAAGAACAACAGTGGGAGTTGGTCCACGTAGCAAAAATAAAAGTTTTTAAATAAAAGTCACTTTGTTGATGCAAATATGTAACATACAAAAAGGCAGAGAGATTTGGGACCAATTTGTATCCTTTGCCTGTTTCTTTGGTACCAGAATTTCTTCCCTTGCCTTTTTTTTAATGAATCACTGCAAAGAGACCTCACAGCTTATATACAAGACACATTTCAAATCAGAGATTCGTTGTTGCACATATCACAAGTGAGATCTATCAAAATCAGATGTTTGTTACACAAGTGATAGATTTACTTTATTTTGTAGATAAAGAAAAAAAACCTACAGATAATGTCCGTGTCACTGCCAGTACCTCTGATGTCTTTATAAAAATATTCGAACACTATTTATTGAGAGTTTCTATCAAACAAATCTATTCTCTTGAACAATCATCATTAAATCTAAGTGGTAATAATAGGTTAGCTTCAGAAATTGGGCCTTAATTCAAAATAATTAGAAATGAAGAAATAATTACATATTATTACTACCAAATAATGTAAGAATTTCACATTATAGTCTTCTAGCTTGACTATGCTCTTTTTCTAAGTGAGCACAAACAATTATAAGCTAATTCTACTTCCTGCTTAGGGGGAAGAAAGTAGACATAGGAGAGTTATTTGAAGACTATGAATAGAAAAAAGGAAAGAATTAGGGATAGAGCTTCCAGAAAAAGATGGAAGAAGAGGAATCCATGTGTTCAGGTTAAAAGCAAGAAGTGACTACCCAAAACTCTCTAGGCCAGGAGTCACACGCATGAGGAACAAAGCACAAAGAAGAAAGTGCTTCAAGTAGGTGGATGAGCGCTTTATTAACTCCCACCATTTCTTGGTTCGTAAGCTAGCTCAGAGCACTGTTACAGACAAATTCATCTTAATCTTTAAAGCATGATTTATCAGATATGAAAAGGCTTATTTTTAAAGTAATTAAAGAAAGGCCAGTTGCTTTGGCCTTTAGTCAGATACAGGAATAGCAGTTAAGAGATAAAGTTGAGAGGTAGTCAAAGACCACATTAAGCAGGTCGTGGTAGAGACCAGAGTTTAAGCATAAAGGGAAGTCATTAAGGGTTTTTTAAGTGCGAGGGTTTTCTATTCTAACTTACATAGGAAAGATCATTCCATGTTGGGAACAGGTGTGAGGGAGAAAAGAATGGAAGTAATGGAATTAGTTAGGAATGAAGATGGTGGCTTGGACCAGAGGGCAGCGTTTGAGGCAGGATGAAATGAATGTGCCTCAAGATGTATTTGGGAGGCGGAAGTGACTGTGGGCTGAGACACTGGATAGGGAAGGCAGTGCAAAAGGAACCAGAGATGACCTTTAGTTTCCTGTCTTGAGCAACTGACAGAACATTCCCCAACTGCTTCAATATCCTGCAAGGTCTAAAGGAGACCTTATGAGCACTATCTCGTAGCCACCCTCCAGCCGGACGCAGTACCTCACACACACAGGCATTTGTTAAGTACCTGTTGAACCGAACTACACCAGAGCCAAAACATCTTTGAAAAACTCAGGCTACTCTAGATTTCAAAAAGGACTTTCTACCTTAACTCAAGAGGCTACAAAAGGTCTTGTGGGACACTGAATTTATTAAGTATTTTCCTATAGAGATCTGGATTAAAATTCTAGCCTGAAATATAGAACAAAGCTCAGTGACAGAATGAAAGTTTGTAAATCAAAAGGACACTTCTCCACCTGTGCCCCCTTTTCCAGCAGAGGACTGGAATAATTCATATGAAGTGTATCAAGAAAAATATGCCTAGACTTTTTAATCTGAAATCTTTACATTCAAAAAAAATATATGTATAATACAGATGAAGGAAATCCTCTGAATGTATAGACGTATAGATTTAAAATACAGCAAAGAGTAAGAGAACACCTCCGTCACCTCCACCTAGAACCGCCAACTGTTTCCACCCAGCACTGTGTTACCTAAAAAACGATGGGAGCTTATATTCCCTAGACAGCTCTCTGATGCCCCAACCTGCTTCCTTGCTCCTTATCATTATTCTGGGTATAGGTTTAGATATTTGCGTTTTAACTTCCTCATAGCATGCATTTGCTTCAATGAGCCACATGTAGTATTATGTGACATGTGTCATTTTTAATTTTTGTGTTCCCAAACTTGCTTTCACCATTTGACATTATGTATTTGAGGGCTCCATTTAGAAATAAAAATGAAGATTGGGGCACCTGGGTGGCCCAGCCGGTTGAGTGACTTTGGCTCAGTTTGTGAACTCGTGGTTCATGAGTTCGAGCCCCGCCTCAGGGTCTGCACTGACAGCACAGAGCCTGGAGCCTGCTTGAGATTCTTTGCCTCCCTCTCTCTCTAACTCATCCCCCCACACACTCTGTCTCTCTCAAAAATAAACATTAAAAATAAATTTTTTTTAATAAAACTTGGGGTGCCTGGGTAGCTCAGTTGGTTGAGTGTCCAACTTCAGCTCAAGTCATGATTTCGCGGTTTGTGAGTTCAAGGCCCGCGTCAGGCTCTGTGCTGACAGCTCAGAACCTGGAGCCTGCTTCGGATTCTGTGTGTCCCTCTCTTTCTGCCCCTCCTCCACTTGCTCTTGGTCTCTCTCTCTCTCTCAAAATAGAGATATAAAAAATAATAATTAAGAAAAAGAAATAAAACTCGAGATCACTAGATTCACTTAACTACTGCACAGAGTTTAGGAATGTGTCAAAAACATTTATATGAACAATAGATGTTTAGGTGGTTTACATGTTTTTACTACTTTAAAAAAATGTTACAATTATCATTTACATGCCTCCTTATGCACAAATGAAACACTTTCTCAATGTTCATACATAAATGAATAATGACCAGGTCACAGAACATGCACATTATTAATTTTACTACACAATATCGAACTGTTATCCACATTGACTATCAATTTATGCCAAGTGAAATTTTATTTTTTAAGTAGCAAACTGAAGCAGATGTACTGCCCACTATTTGTATTAAATGTGTGTGTACAGGCCTTGAGTAAGAATTTGATTATGGGGGGCACCTGGGTGGCTCCATCAGTTAAGGGTCCAACTCTTTATTTCGACTCAGGTCACGATCTCAAGGGTTGTAAGTTTGAGCCCCACGTCGGGCTCTGCACCATCACCACTTGGGATTCTCTCCCTCTCTCTCTTTCTCTCAAAATAAATAAATAAAAAAGATTTTGATTCTGAGCCGTGGTAAAGCAGCTTCACCTACTGGTAAATGTGAAAGGTGCTGACAGTCAAATACTCTGGATCTGGGTCTCACAGCTGGAAAGCAGACCATGGATACAGGCTGGCCAAGTTCATAATTCCCTCGGCCTGCTGTCCTCTGCAATAAATCCTTAGCAACGTCTCTCCTTGAACCTTGCCCCCATTTCTCTGCCTTATGACCAGATGCAGAATCCTTCTAGCCACACGTGCCCCAGTTCTCCTAACAGGAGGCACTGATATTATTAGGAATGGAAGGCATCGATCTACATAACCCTCCCAATATCTTTTATTCGTTCATCTGCAGGCACATACTGAATGAGCACCAACTGTAGCCAGAAGTATGGCCAAGAAAATCAGACACAGTTCCAACTGTCAAGAAGAACAGTCTAGAGCTATACAATATGGTAGCCACTAGCCACCTCCGTGCGTGAGCATCTGAAGTGCAGCGAGGCTCACTAGAGACATGCCCCAGTGTAAAATAAACACTGCATTCTGAAGACTCAGTCAGAAGAATATAAAACATATCGATAGTTTTCTATTGGTTCTATGTTGAAATCATAGTCTGAATATATTGTGTTACATAAATACAACAGTATTACAATAATTAATCTCTCCTGTTTCTTTTTACTTTAACATGGCTACAAGAAAATTGAAATGTTTATCTGTGGCTCACATTATACTGACCAGCACTGGTTAAGAAGGTATGAGAGGGGCGCCTGGCTGGCTCAGTCAGAAGAGCATGCAACTCTTGATCATGGGGTTGTGAGTCTGAGCCCCACAGTGGGTGTAGAGATTACTCAAATAACTGAAAACTTATAAAAAACAAAAAAAGGAGGAGGAAAAGAAGGAGGAGGAGGAGGAAGAGGAGTAGAGGGAAGAGGAGGAAAAGGCATGAGAGATCAAGTATAATAAAACAGAGAGGCAGACCAAGTTCAAAGCTCTATGGGAACAGGCAGAAAGGACAAGGCCAATTCAGCTTTAGACACAAAAGAAAGCAAACCACAGGAATGGCAACTACAAACAATAAAAAATAATAATAATAAAGTTTTATTATTATTTGAAAAATATGAGTCAGCTCATCAGAACAAAAGGAAATGAACTCATTCCAGGCAGAAGCCCAGAGTAGAGAGGAAGCAAAAAGCAGCCATCTTAGCAGAAACTAGACTTCATTGATTAGTCACATTGCCTCTTGTAACCTTGTGCAAGATCAGTATTATCCACTTAAAATAAGAACAATCGAGGTGCCTGGGTGGCTCAGTTGGTTGAGCATCCAACTCTTGATTTTGTCTCAGGTCATGATCCCGGCCTGGTGGGATCTCCCTCTGCCCCTCTCCCCAACTGGTGCCTGCAGTGTGCTCACTCGCCCTCTCTGTCTCCCCAGTAAAAATAAAAAATCAATATATGGGGCACCTGGGTGGCTCAGTCAGTTGAGCGTCCAACTTCGGCTCAGGTCATGATCTCACCTCTCATGGGTTCAAGCCCCGCATTGGGCTCTGTGCTGACAGCTCGGAGCCTGGAGCCTGCTTCAGATTCTGTGTTTCCCCCTCTCTCTGCCCCTCCCATGCTCATGCTCTGTCTCTCTGTTTCTCAATAATAAATAAATGCTAACAAAAAAAAATTATTTTAAGAAAAATCAACATAAAACAAAAATTTTAAAATATTTTTTAAATAATCATCTTATTGTAGCATTTCTTTCCTAAAGAAGGCAAAACTTTTAGACAACTGAAATGAAACGTCATACAGAAAATAAATTTTAACCAATTATTTACCTCACAGTACCAATTATTAACTTCGGTACTATCAGAATCACAGAAGTCTGAACGGTAAGCAGTGTGTAAAGAACATTCTTGACAAGGGAAAACAGCACCCAGAACAGAACCTATCACCCACTACGTATACGAACCTATTATATCCCGGAGGAGGAAGATGAAGAAAACTTTACAAGTTGAGGCTTTTGCATAAATCCTGACTCAAAATTACATGAGAACAGTACGATCTTCATATTACAGCAATAAAAAAAACAAAATCCATAGGAGCACCTGGGTGGCTCAGTCAGTTAAGCATCCCACTTTGACACAGGTCATGATCTCACAGTTCATGGGTTCAAGCCCCCCATCAGGCTCTGTGCTGACAGCTCGGATGCTGTGTCTCCCTCTCTCTCTCTCTGCCCCTCCCCCACTCACATTCTGTTTCTCTCCCACCCTCTCTCTCAAAAATAAACATTAAAAAAAATTAAAAACATAACATTATCACTAGCTCATCTTTGTTCTAGAGCTTATGGATAAATCTTGAGATGAAAGGGGTACAAAATTACGATTTGATCAACTCTGTGAATAACACAGTAAGTTACACAAACAGAAGAAAGCCTTTTATTTATTCTGGTTCTTTCTCAAACACCAAACACCACTGAAAACACTTTTATTAATGAGTGAAAGTAAAAACAAAAGTCAACGTAAACGCAAAAAAGAGCAAAAATAAAAATACGGAGACTCGCTGCTGGAGGGCAGTTTTCCAGGAGACTTTACAAAGAACTAATTTCAACAGCTGGAAACTGCATTGGCTCCTGTGAAAGGAAGGCTGCGGCTGCTGTTTGTAAACATGATGAATGGCGAGCAGCTTGCAAGCATGATGGATAAAAATAAATATTTCATTATGCAAAATGTGCTTCATTGTTGGGTTTGTAAATCTGAAACAAGCGGAAGTCCTGCGTGGCAGCCCTCTGTTGTCTTCACCGACTGGCAGGGTTTCCTTCTTTCTTTCCCCGCTCTCTTTTCTGGCTGCAGGGTTTGAAAATAACTTTCGGTATTCAACAGAAACTAAAATAACTGTCTCCTTCCCACCAAAGTGTACAACCATGCATGTTTCCCTATCTTTCCTCCTTGGAACATAAAAAACAACACTAAGTAGAATTCAGTAATAGGAAACCAGGGCTTGCAGATGGGATAGGAGGCAAATAAAAGTTACTCCCATTCTTTTTAAAAGATGTATTCAACTTGTTTTAATAATTCATAGGATGTGCAACCTCCTGAGTGCACAAGGAAATATAACATAGCCCAGAGAAAGGAACTCAGATGGAAATATTGATCCCTGCAATATCGTTAATAAATGCAATACCAACATGTGCCCTCTGACAATCTTCACAGTTCCAGGATGTCCCTCTTGTCCATTGTTAACCCGTCCGGGAAGCCACCCCCCACCCCATCGACAGTGAAATCTGGTGTCCAAGTAATTAACAACCAAAAAAAAAAAATCACCAAAAAATGAAAGGAGTGATGGAAAGAGCCAAGAAGCTTAAATAGGACTTTCCAGAAGGCTTTTGTTAGCTCAAACACATTTACTGAAAGATTAAAAAAAAAAAATACTTTAAAGGTGAGTGCTATAAGACAGTAAAGAAGTCTCTGTTCTCTCTTCATCCCAAAATAACAGAATGGAAAAAAGAGAGAGAAAACCAGGGAAAATCAGTCACCCAAACACAGTGTGTGTGAAAATGCCACCAGAGGAAGTGAACTCAAACAGGGGTGGAAAGATAGGTGGAGAAAAATAGAAAAGAAGAAACCATGAGCAGCTTCCGGATGCCCCTTGGCCAGCAGCATTGAGTCAAGGTCAGCGTCATCCTGGAGTGCTTCACTGTGCCTGAGGAAGGAGTCTTACCCTCGCCCTCCCAGCTCCCACATAAACCTGTTCCAAATCAATTCATTTGAAGATCAGGAAAAAAAAAAAACTGGACAAAGAAGTTACAGGAGAGAGGGGGAAGGTGGGAGGGGTGGGGAAACCGGAGGGAAGCAGAAGGGACAGGAAGAAGTAAACAGAAGAAACACAGGAGGGTAGAGTCACCAGAAAAACACTGCCACTAAGCGAATGAAATTCACGACCGGAAATACCACTCAAAGAACTTAACGAAAAAGTAAGAAACATTCCAAGAAGCGATACAAGAGCTCTGGAAAGATAGAATGATGATGATAAATTATGAAAACGATGAATTATGAGCCTAAAGAGTTCACCAAGGAAATTAAATCTCAACGGTAAGTTGTTTGAGGCAGAGTAAGCATCGCTGAGTAATTAACACGTTAGAGAAAATTGAGAAATGAGCAAAAATAAATGGAAATTAACAATGAAATTAGAGATTAAAAGAAAATGAGAAATGGAAGGTTAAAAAAAAAATGGCACATGCAGAACACTCTCCTTAGAACCCAGAACAAATCAAAGACCAATTTTCCAGATCTAGAGGAAAATTTAAACCTACGGATTGAGAGAGCACATGCACGCTGAGAAAAACCAATACATACGGATATTGAGTCAAGTCTAATTAAACTGCTGGTACTTATAGATAAAAGTCCAACTGTGTTCTTAAGTCTGGGGAAGGGGGCAGGGGGAGCTCTCACTAGGCTCAGACTTCTCTACAGAAATGGTCAATATTCTTGAGGAATTGAAATGATCCCAATAAAGTACTTAGGAAATGAAAGTGTATCCAGTCACACTGTTTATGTTTAAAGGAAACAAAAATACTCCTCTTGAAACATTTTAAATCCATGAAATTTCATTCCCATTTCTTGACAACTCTACTGGTAGAAAAGCCTCAACTGACCAAACACAGATATGGAAACACTAGGACTGACTGCCTCACATCAAAGCCTGTGTTGATCCCTCCACCTGGAGCACCCCTCTCCCTGGCCCGCTCAGCCACCGGCCTCCCTCCCTCCTCCCCCCCTCCCTGCCCCCTCTCTGCCCGCCTGCTGCTTTCTCTGCTTCTTCCCTCCCTCCCTCCCTGCCATCTCATACACCAAGGTCCCTCTTTCCTGCCATGAAGAATGACCTCAAGCATCATGTCTTCTTTAAAATCTTTTCTGATGTCATTTATCTGGATTTGTTTCCCTCTCCATCTCTAATAAATTACCCCACCATGTGCTATAAATACCGTATCTAAAATAAAGTAACTCCAGAAGGCTGAAAATGGGCAAAGAGATACTTCTCAAGTGAAAACAAAAAGAAAGCCAGGGTCATTCATCAGTACTGGAAGGATCTTATTTGCCTTTCTCAATCCAAAAAGATAAACAACATGAACAAATAACTTGTAAGGTACAATTAGGTGCAGTATATCAAATGCTGTGATCTTAATATACATCTTCTCCACTGTCCACACAAAATTCACAAAAATTAGCTACATACCTAGGCCACAAAGAAAAGGTTACTGAAATTCCAATTAAGAAAAAGAGGATAAATAACACCCCATGATCACTGTGTAATAAAAACGGGAACCAGAGGCGCCTGGGTGGCTCAGTCAGCTAAGCTTCTGACTTAGGCTCGGGTCATGATCTCAGTTTGTGAGTTGGAGTCCCACATGGGGCTCTGTGCTGACAGCTCAGAGCCTGATTCAGATTCTCTGTCTCCCTCTCTCGCTGCCCCTCCCGCTCTCATCCTCTGCCTCCTTCTCCAAAAATAAATAAAAACATTTTTAAAAATTAAAAAAATAAAAATGGGGACCAACTTTAAAATAGAAAATAAATAGAAACCAAGCTTTTTGAAAATATTTCAGTTCTTAAGTCAAAAGGGAGGAAATGAAGAGGGAGGGTAGGTACATACTTTTATTAAAATGAGCTGTTTATGTGGAAAAAAAGGGGGGATCTTTATTAACCTCATCAAGAACATAAAAAGGAACCATTTAAAAGCTATGGTACTCAACAGATGACATAGCGCCAATATCTCATAAAGGACTACTAAATCGTAAACCTCTACCATCATGTTTAGCAGCTAAGGCTTGATTTCAAAAAAAACTGACTTTGCTCTGGGTAACAAAGCTAAGATACGGCAGAAATGGAGCTCAACCCAGGCTACTCTATGCCCTAACCAGTCCTTTGTGCCCTGATGGGTTATATGCTTCACATGATCAACTCAAGTTACTAAGCTCGACTCTATTTCCACTAGACTGAAGATGTCATTAACAGAAATAACCTTGTTCTATATACCACCAGGAAAGAAAAAATACACGTACTAAACAATGACACAACATTTTCATGCAAAATCTGTTATACTTTAAAGGGTTTAAGGGGCACAGGCTCGCTCAGTGAGAGGAGCTTGCGGCTGTTGAACTTGGTGTCGTGAGTTCAAGCCCCACATTGGGGGGTGTAGAGATTGCTTAAATAAATAAACTTCAAAAAAGTAAAAGGCTTTCAAGACTAGATTTTAAATAAACATCACTTGAGTGCTTTAATTAAAAGAATAAAACAAACTGGATGTGACTTTGCAAGAACAGGAGCCACAGTCACTGGTTCTTACAAAAGTGAGTATTTGCTTCCACGAACATAAGCAAACCTAAATCACTCTACTGTGGGCAACTTCAGTCTGGGGAAGACCACCGGTTATTTCGGGGAGCTGGCGTATATTTGTTCCACAAGCATATATCTATTCAATAACTTACTACTGATGACTGAATAATTTCATCAAGCAAGAATACTTCCTGTGACTTAAGAAATGCATGATAATGTGCAGATAGAAAATACTGTCTTGTTACTAATTTCATAATATTTCTTCCACCTATTTTACAATATTACGTCAGAATTCAGACGACTCAGACTATAAATATATTCTACTGGCAGCCAAGTGCAGAGTCTATTCAGGCGAAGCAAACCTACTATCTGCCAGCAATCACAAACCCGCCAAAGTTAATCTTTGGTGAATCCATTGTCAAATGGTGCTGGGGGGGGGGGGGACCCCCCAGGGAACAAGATAGAATGATGACTCCCTGGGCCCACTCCCCACCTCCCGTAGATGATGATGCACTGTTTTAAGGGAAAGCCATGGAGTCACAAGCGTGGGTAAAAGTTATCATTAGACAAACAGAAGATCATTCTTATACAGACTGTGTAAAATCTCAGTATATATAATTCAAGAGAACACTGGTCGTGAAAGAAAAAATGTGTTTTTTGGTTTTTGTTTTTGGTTTTTTTTTTTGTTTTTTTGCATAAAGCCCTTTTAAATTCATTGCAAAACTAAACATACATGCACAGATTTTGTTTCTTATGTGCCTGAAAGTCTTAAACTTTGGAAACAAAGGAGGCCTGGGGATACACATGTGTATTCAGATTCCACTTGGGGACTCCGAATAACTGAAGAAAGCTACCCAGAAAAGACCACGTCTTGAAATACAGAGAAAGAGATCTGTTCCACACACTCATCAACATTTTTCAACAGGGATGCATCAATTTATAAGTACATTTGCTCTTTCCTTAACATAACTGCAGATTGTATACTCAACATACGAAAATTTTATTCTAATCATGAAAGCCAAGTATTTCTCTATTTTTGATCATATTTGAAAACTCGAAGTTCTACTTGTAAGGTGGAGAGTCTGGATTTGTCTGGCAGACTCTACGTGATGATGGAAACATTGGATATCTATGATGGTCACCTCTACTCAACACATCTCTACTGGTTACCTCTGTTTACATGAGGCCACTGGACACCTGAAATAGTGGTTACTGAGACCAAGAAATCGAATTTTTAAATTATTTTAATTACAATTAATTTAAATTTAAATGGCCACATGTGGCTAATAGCTACCATATTAGAAACAACACCATTCAAAAGATGACGTGGTTGCACAACTCAAAGTTTACTCTGAGACCTGGGTGGAGATGGTTGTGAGGGCCAGTTGAGCTCTTTGATTATGGCTGCACAGAACAACTCGCGAATGGGATAGCACACCAGCAAGCAATGCAGAATAAACAGACAAAACCACCAAGAGTAACAAGTTAAGATCTTTAGTAATAGAGTCTTTTTTTTTTTTTCAAAAGTGACTTTGGGTAACAATCTCTTAAAAGTTTTTATTACTTTTTTCCTCCCCATCTGCTCCTCCTTTAAACAAGAAAAGTAGTAGCATTCATCTAACTCCTCAGTCCCTGAGGTCCCTGACAGAATAGTTAACATTCTTTCCCCTTCCAACTTCAGGCCTCTGCCTCCAGTTTTTCTCCTTCAACTTTTGGCTCATCTTTTCCTTTATTTTGTAGTCCAATGACCATCCTTCTGAGGCTTCCTCTCCCGACTGGAAACTGCTCTTACCACTTACTCTACTCTTTTTGTATTTTTTTTTTCAATATTCTCACTTCACATTTGATTTTTTCCTGTCCAGCTCTCTGTAGTGCCATCCTTATTTTTCATTTCCTCTCCTTCCCCTATTTATAAACAAACACGTTTTAATTTATTTTTGAGAGAGAGAGAGAGAGAGAGAGAGAGCAGGGCAAAGGCAGAGAGAGAAGGAGACACAGAATCCACAGTAGGCTCCAGGCTCTGAGCTGAGATGTCAGCACAGAGCCCGATATGGGTCCTGAACTCATGAACCGTGAGATCGTGACCTGAGATGAAGTCGGACGCTTAACTAACTACGCCACCCAGACACCCCAAGAAGCCTACTCTTTTCAAAACTGTTTTGAAAAGGGGTTAATAAACCCCAGAGCTTCTCCCTTCCTGTTCCCTTAAAAAGCAGAATTCCGTGCAGAACCGGACACTGAGGAGGCTCACTGAGCATCAAACACGCCTAAGCACGGGCCCGCTGCTCCGGAGAGGGGGCATGGCCCCGGGAAGATGAGGAAGACGACAGCTGTGTGCCAACGCCCGCTCCCTCCCAGCTCACCTGTATCTGAAGCTCAAGGCAGGGCCCTGGTGGCTCAGTTGGTTAAACGCCCAACTCGTGATTTTGGCTCAGGTCAGGACCTCACAGTTCGCGGGATCGAGCCCCACAGCAGACTCTGAGCTGACTGCATAGAGCCTGAGTGGGATTCTCTCTCTCTCCCTCTCCTGCACAGGCTCTCTCTAAATAAATAAATAAATAAATGCTAAAAAACTAAAAAGCTGAAGGCACATTGACTGGCACAATGAATCACAGCACACACAACAGGAATAAGGGAAATCATCCTTAAAAAAAGACAAAAGAATATGTATTGTAATAAAACTAAATGGTTTGTCAAAACAGTACACATACACATCATATTTAACAGTTTTCAATCAACAGAGACATGGGAAGTACATCCCATGTGGCCAATACTGTTTTGAAAACTCCCTATTTGCGAGAAGAGATCTATTCAGTTTTTGAAACATAAATCCATAAGAAAACTAGAATAATCTAAGAAAAAGAGCAACCAAAGAGTCTATTTTCATGGCGTCGAGTCGTCAACCCTCATGTAAATTCTGAAAGGGAAAGATCGGTGCAGGCCTAGAATCATCAAGAAGGACTTGACTGAAGAGGAAGCAAGCAAGCTACAATTTTAGTCAAAGGTAGGCAGTTGATCAGAGAAGCCAGAGGACAGATTGACAGATGAAGCAGAGTGTACATCAGGTGGAGAGGCAGGAACCAGCATGGCCCGGTACGCACCGAGGGTATTCGGGAGAGCAGCCCAAAAGGTTTATGTTGGTAAATAAAAACATAATAAAAAATAAATTTAAAAAATTTGAGGCTATGGCCGGGTCAGGAAAAGGAATGTAAATGGGGTGGAATAAAGACTACGTATATGGCAAGGGGTAGGGCGGAAGCTAGGAAGAGCGGTCCTAGAGATGCATGGCAGCGGAAAAGAAAATGCATCAGAGCAAAGAGCTTAAGGGACCAGGAATAATCAGTGAAGGACGACAGCAGCAGTGGATTAACAGAGTTAAAGGTGAATTAAGGGGCCAATTAAAGAATGAAAACAAAATCCACACTGTTTGAAGACGTATCAGAAACCGGAGAAGGAAAACACAGAAGCACCAACGATCGATGTCTCCATCTAGGAAAGCACGGGAGGGACTGGCGGCACCTTTGATCACAGCATCTAACACACACACAACTTCCATCTGCTTCCTCGTCTTCCCTGGCATCTGCCGAAAATCGCGCATGCCAAACGAGGCCCTCCAGCATCTTTCAACAGAGGAAACTTAAGTATATCATTCTAATATTAAGTGCAAAGACTTGGGAATACATTATAAAATACAGTTTCCTTATTTGTGGATGAAAATGACTGACATCCGCTATTTGCTTCACAATAATCCAGTGGGGAAGCATATAGCTGAAGCAAAAATGGCCATGAGTTAGTAATTGCTGAAGACGGATCATGGGTACGTGGGGGCTCATTAACCATCCTCTCCACTTAGCAGAAAGCTGACCACTTTTATCTGTTCACATGAATCTAATCATTCACTCAGAGCTCCCTTCTAAAGGAAAAGACTGTAAAATCTGACCCTGTAATTTGTAAATGATTTTGACTAAAAGGCAAATCTAACACATTATAGCCATTACTAAACATAAGTGCAAAAAACATGTGACAAATTGAAAAACCCTACTTCATTCTACACTGCCTTTCATACACCTCTGCACATTAGCGGATGTCAAGAATTAATAAACAGACAAGGCTACTCAGTTCTAATTTTAAAAATTAGATTAGCATTTGATCGATTAGGATCAGTAGGACATATAGACAGTAGGCATCGGTGTTACGATCCAGCCCTAACACACTGTACGGTACTTTGGGTCAAATACATTTAGGAAAGTTTACACCTTGGATGGCTAGATCTCTAAATAATAACTGATGGAAATATTTTATCTCTTGCCATTGCATCCTAATAAAAATGTGGTATATAACTGAGTGCATGAACATCAAAAATAAGCTATTAATCTTAAGCTATAGTTTGGATTCAGCAAATTGTTCTTAATAAAGTATAAGTGTTTAACTAAGACCTCAAGATAATTTAACATGCAACAGACCCTTAATGCATTTGCTTTTTTAGAACTGTTTTGGGACTCAGGGTATATTTAAGCTCTTAGAGATGCTCAATGTACTGGATCTCAAGCATGTATGCCCTCCTAAAAATTGAAACATTATAGGATCCAAGGACTAAATCCTGGAAAATGTTTTATCATATTAAAAAGAACAATGTAACTAGACAAAAGTCTACAGTCTCACTTTGTTTCTTAAAAAGCTTTTGTAAATACCTAAAAATGGTTTTATGTAGGGGGCACGTGGGCGGCTCAGTCAGCTCAGGCCATGATCTCCTAGTTAGTGAGTTCAATCCCTGCCTCAGGCTCTGAGCTGACAGCTTAGAGCCTGAAGCCTGCTTTGAATTCATTCTCTCTCTCTCTCGCCACTGCTTGTGCTCTCTTTCAAAAATAAGGTTTTCTGTGCTGTTTGAGGAGGATATTTACCATGCAGAAAAAATTAAGGACTAGATCCCACTATACTTTGTAAACATTAACTTTTCCTAAGACACAAGGAAATGAATCACCAATGACTTATAGAAAGTTTTGCTTTGCTTTAAGCAGGTACATATAAATCAAGGGTTGAAGTCCAGCTCTGCTACTTGATTGTAAGGTTGATCAAGTGTGACTTCTATGTGACTTTGAGCAAATCACAGATGTCTCAGTTTCCACATCTGTGAAATGGGGATAAAAGGGCACCTACTGCCCAGGGTAAGAATTAAAGGAATCCATCTATGCATGACCTCAGGAGCGAGCCGGCACGTCACACACACTGTGAGCACAGGAGCACTGCTGTCACGCCCAGCACTGCCACAGTCCAGCATTCCAAGAGCTACCGCCTTCCTAAACAAAAATGTGCCCTAGGCTTCTTCCCAGGGGTTTTTCCCCATTGTAAATAATGGCCAGTTAGGGCCTGGGACACACAATCCTTCTCCGCCTTAGCGAATGAAAACAGTCCACAAGTAAAGTTAAGAATGGGTTCTGAAAAGTAGAACAGTGTGCAGATTTAACGTTTCTTTCCAAAAAACTGGGGAGGTATGTACACATACTCTTACGAAAATAAATTAGATCCTACTTTGGCTTCCTTATACATACAACTCTCAAAATAGATTTCTTCTCTCATTTCAGTGAAAAATTGCATACCATCCGCTTACTGGCCTCTAGCCACAAATGGCCTCAAACACACCAACCCCATCCCACTCTCAGGGCCTTTGCACCTACTGTTCCCTTAGCCAGAAATGCTTTGCCACTTGGGCTTTACAGTTTCTTTATATGCTTAGATTGCAACCCAAAGCCTTTCCAGAGAGTCGCTCCCTGACCACCTCACCTTTTACCACCTTTGGATAGTCTCCTTCTTTTCTTTTTTCTTTTTTATGACCTGTCTTCCTCTTTTTGTTTAACTTTTTTAATGTTTTGTTTATTTTTGAGACAGAGAGGGACAGGGACACATAGAATCAGAAGCAGGCTCCAGGCTCTGAGCTGTCAGCACAGAGCTTGACCGGGGCTTGAACCTACAGACATGAGATCATGACCTGAGCCGCCCAGGTGCCCCATGACCTGTCTTCCTTGTATCCCTCCCAATAAACTACAGGCTCCATGACAACAGAGGTCATGTCTTATTTACCATTTCATCTCCGGACTGGCTGGTGTGTAGCAGGCATCGAGGTAAGTATTTGTTAAACAAATATTTTAATTTTGAACTTCAATTTTTTAAAGTTTACTGCCAGTTAAATTTCCAAGGCACACGTGTTAAAGAACTGCCTACATGCTAAAGGATTAGTACAATTTTGTTCACTATTACTTGAAAATATCTTTAAGATTCAGTATTTATCAGAGTGCCAAATCTGTATCCTTGAAGAGACTAGGACTATCAGTATCTCTAGGCTACGTTTTGAGCCAGAGGCTACCAATGAACTTGCTTTTGAAAAAAAAAATTTTTCTTTTCTGATGCATTAGTTAAGCATATGATGTGAAAAATATGGGGAGAAAAATCAGAGCAAAGGAGACACTCAGACACTCACACTCAGAAATTGGGCAGCAATGCTTCTGCTAAAGTGGTGCTTCTTTTAGAGATAAAAAAAAAAAAAACACTCTTAATTTATTCTACAGACCACAGCAACAGGACTATGTAATGACGACACATCAGTAAACAAAGACTTAATTTTCAAAGTCTATGTCCTATAATGTCTGTGAATACGATCTCACATACACACGCACACACACACAATTAGAAATATCCCAAGACGTTACTGGGATATCCCCTTGGTGCCCTTTGCCCTCCCGTTTTATTTACCTCCTCCCCCCCGCCCCCGAAACACGTTCCCCCACCCCACAAGCCCTGCTTCCGGCAACCACCACTGTTCTCTGCACCATTAGACTCAGTGTTTACACTGCACATATGGTGTGTGCGATATGTGATTATTTAGATTCCACTCATAAGTGACATCACATAAGTGGGTATTTTTCTTTTGTGGACACATTTCACTTGGCATAACGCCCGCAAAGTACACCACGTTGCCTTAAGTGGCGAGATCTCCTTCTTTTCACGGCTGAACGGTCCACCACGGATGTGCTCCACAATCTCTTTAACTACTCGTCCGCTGACAGGCACAGAGGCTGCTCTCCTACCTCGGCTATTGTAAATCACGCTGGAATGAACATGGGGCTGAACATCTTTCCTAGTGTTTCCATTTTTTCTCTGATAAATACCCAGAAGTAGAACTGCTGGGTGATACGGTAGTTCCATTTCTCATTTTGTGAGAAGCCTCCATACTATTTTCCACAGAGGCTGCACCAATTTACATTTCCACCAACAATGACTAGGCGTTCCCTTTTCTCCATAGCCTCACCAACACTTGTTAATTCTGGTCTTTTGATAATAGTCATGGAAACAGGTGTAAGGGGATATCTTACTGAAGTTTTTGATTTGCATTTCCCCAATCAGTAATGACACAGAGCAATCTTTACATGTACCTGTTGGCCATCTGTAGGTCTTCTTTTGAAAAATGTCTGTTCAGATTTTCTGCCCATTTTTACCTGTATTTTCATTTTGCTATTGAGAGGCGCAAGTTCTTGAAATTTTTAAAAAACAGCCCCTTATCAGATCTATGATTTGCACTTGTTTCTTCCCAATCTGTAGGTTATCTTTTCATTTTTTGGTGGTTTCATTTGCTGTGCAGAAGCTTTTTAGTGTGATGTAGTCCCACTGTGTGTTTTTACTTTTGTTGCTTTAGCTTTTGCTGTCAGAGTCAAAAAAAAAAAAAAAAAACCCATCACCAAGACTTATGTTAAGGAGCTTACCCCCTTATATTTTCTGCTAGGAGTTTTACAGTTTTAGGTCTTACATTCAAGTCTTTAATATATTTTGAGTTAATTTCTCTGTATGGTCTAAGAGAGCAATCCAGCCTTATTTTTTTGCCAATGGCTGTCTGGTTTTCCCAACACCATTTGCTGAAGAGAGTGTCTTTTCCCCATTGCTCATTCCTGGCTCCTCTGTAATTAATTGACCATATACATGTGGTTAACTTCCAGCTCTCTCTTCTGTTTCACTGACCTGTGTGTCTGTTTGAATGTCAATAACTACTATCGCTTTACAATATAGTTTGAAATCAGGGAGCGTGATGCCTCCAGCTTTGCTCTTTCTCAAGATTGCTTTGGCTATTCAGTATCTTTGATGATTCCACACAAATTTTAGAATTTTTTTGTTCTATTTCTGTGAAAAATGCCACTGG
The DNA here is from genome assembly GCA_004023845.1 of Helogale parvula. Classification (NCBI taxonomy): domain Eukaryota; kingdom Metazoa; phylum Chordata; class Mammalia; order Carnivora; family Herpestidae; genus Helogale; species Helogale parvula. The sequence continues at coordinate 113,114 of PJEM01004339.1, read as the reverse complement.
AATTTTAATAACAAATGCACTGAATCTTTAGAATTCATGAATACTTTCCATGTGTCCATATCTTCCATTTCTTTCATTAATGTCACAGTTTTCAATATACAGGACTTTAAGCTCCTTGGTTAAACATATTCCTAGGTACTTTATTCTTTTTGATGCAATTGTAAATGGGGTGGCTTCCTTAATTTCTCTTTCTTATAGTTCATTATTAGTGTATAGAAATACCACATATTTTTGTACATTGATTTTTGATCCTGCAACTTTAATGAATTTGGACTTAAGTGACACATTAGACGAGATGGACTGAACAGATATTTACAGAATATTCCAACCAAAAGCAACAGAATAAGTATTATTTTTAATTACAAATGGAATATTTTCAAAGATCACATGTTAGACCACAAAACAAGTCATAATAAAGAGGCTTGAAATCATTATCAAGCACCTTTTCCAACCATAATGGTATAAAATTAGAAATTAAACACACAAGGAAAACTGAAAAATTAACAAATATGTGGAAATTAAACAACAAGCTACTGAACCAGTGGAAAAAAGAAATCAAAAGAGAAATGCCTTGAGACAAGTGAACACGGAAATGAAACACGCCCAGGTCTGCGGACACATCAAAAGCAGTTCTAACACACAAATGCCTACATCAAGAAAAGTCGGATAAACAATCCAACTTTACACTCAAAAAGCTAGAAAAAAGAATAAACAAAGCCCAAAGTTAGAAGCAAGAAGTAAATAATCAACGATTACAGCTGAATAAATGCAATGGAAACGAAAAAGACAATAGAAAAGATCAATGAACGTAAGAGCTGGTTCTTTAAAAAGAGAAAATTGACAACCTTTAGAGAGACTCCCCAAGGAAAAGATAAGAGGAGATACTACAACTGACATGAATGAAATGCAAAGGATCCTAAGAGAAAACTATGAACAACTACATGCCAACAAATTGGACAATCTGGAAAAAAAAAAAAGGATAACTTCCTAGAAACACACAACCTACTAATACTAAATCATAATGAAATAGAAAATGTGAACAGACTGATTTACACAAAGGCAATTGTTGGGAGAGGTTTTTAATTACTGATTCAAACAAAAGTCCAGGACCAGATGCCTTCATTGGTAAACTCTTCCAAAAAAATAGAAGGGGAAGGAATACTTTCAACAAGATTTTAAAGGCCAGCAGTATCTTGACACCAAAACCAGATAAGGAAAGAAATTATAGGCCAATATCCCTGGTGAACATAGATGTAAAAATTCTTAACAAAATATTAGCACACTGAATTCAATAGCAGAATGATCAAGTGGGATTTATTCCATGGAAAGAAGGACAGCTCAATATCCACAAATCAGTCAATGTGATAGATCACATTAACACAATGAAGAATAAAAATCATATAATCATCTCACCAGGTAAAGAAAAAGCTTTTGACAAAATACAACATCCATTTATGATAAAACCTTAACAAAGTGGTTACAGAGAAAACCTGTATCATCTTAATAAAGGCCACATAGGACAAGCTCATGGCTAATATCATACTCAGGAGTGGGAAGCTAAAAGCTTTTCCTGTAAGATCAGGAATAAGACAGTGTCCATTCACTACTTTTATTCAACACAGTGTTGGAAAGTCCTCACCAGAGCAACTAGGCAAGGAAAAGAAACAAATGGTATCTGAATTGAAAAAAAACGAAGAAACACAGTAAAACTGTCACTATTTGCAGATGACATTATATATAGAAAACCCCAAGATTCCATCAAAAGATATTGCAATAAATGAAATCAGTGAAGCTGGAGGATATGAAGTTCACAAAAATCTGGTATGCTTTTCTGTTTCCTTTTCTACTTTTGTTTTCCCATTGTCTAAAATTTTAAATTGCAGTTGCAATTTTGATAAAAATATTGAGGTTGGTAAGATGGATTGCATTTCCCATTTGTTTTTGTTCTTAAGAAAGAGCAAATGGAATATTGGATCCAGTTAAAGAAATAATCTAATACAGTCCTTAAATAGAATGCGGAGGATAAGCCTTGGCAAACATCAACACTACACCATAGACATACTACATTCATGATACTCCAAAAAAAGCTAAAAGGATGAAAACCATATAGTGTTAAGAATAACAATTCTAATAATGAGTACAATTTGTCAAGTAATTACAGTCTTCCAGGTTTAGATATCATCTCAGTTTATCCTCACAGTAATCCAATAAGGTATATTTTATCGTTTCTATTTAAAGCAACTGGGAGGCACATCTGCAGAACCCATTCTCTCTCTCCCTCTCCCTCTTTCTCTGCTCCTCCCTTCTCTCCCTCCCTCCATAGATTTGCAATAGGGACTTTATGCCATTCTCTCTGGAAATTTTCATCATAAAAACTCTTACTAACATTTAACTCCTTCTCTAAGAAGGAGTTCTCTGCTTTATATTTCTTTCAGTCATAAACTCAAGTTTTATACCAAGCTACACACCAATGCGGTGTCTGGAAATCCTACTTAGATTAGGGTAATAAAGACTAAATCTCCTTTCTTATAACACTTTAAAGGATAATAATGAAGCTTAATGATCCCAGAATAAAACTTTGTTCAAATGATTAAAAATCATCTATAAAGAACATTCACTGTTAACGTGCTACAAGAATGCCAGGAGTGGCCCCTTCAGAAGAAGGATGGGCCGATCCACAAGCCAGTTTTCCAAATACCCCCGGGACTGTCCCTTTAGTCTGGAAGCAGCCTAGCCTATTTCCACACATCCTGTCCTGGCCAAAGGACAGGCCACATTAGCAGACTGTTCCAACTGGCAGACACCGTGTTGCAGCTAACAAAGGGCATATCGCAACCTTAATTATATCTAAAAACATCATTTAGAAGTGTTCAAAGAATATTGGTTCCAACGTCACATAGTTGAAAATACAAAATATGTTACATTCACAGAATAATTCATTTTGTCCATCTATCTTTTCCCTTCTTTACTCTATCTTCTTACACAACCAACATAAGGAAACTGGTTAACAAATATCAAAATAATGAAAGCATAATGGAATTCTCTATATTTACTTTGGATTTACTTCATCTCCAAGGTTATGTATTAAAACTTCTGATTCTCTAAAAACTACTCTCCTCTCCAAACACTCAAGTTGCCTACAGTTATATCAATCCATGAAGTAAAACAAGATAAAGCAACTTTGGATCTATTCCACCCAAATGTTAAATACATCATTCACTCATTTTAAAACTTCCTTATAATCAAAAGGTAGCTAGCAACTTACCTACTGTGAGCAGAAGAAAGCAAGCCCAGGACAGTGAAGAAGACAACAGCAAGAATCCCTATAGACTAAACCCTGGGTTTGCGAGCATAATTTGTTCCGGAAATATGCCTGTAATCCAAAACACTTGTGTATCAAAGCAAATTTCAAGAACCACTGGCTCCGTTATGATCACATGATGTTTGGCAACACGTACTACTCATACTGCAAGACACCGCTCATGTCTCGAGTTGAAATTCATGAGACATGTTTGCTCGTCTTGCAGAACAAGTTACTCGCAGAACAAGGTTTTACTCTAATTTCATTGCTCATAACGGATGAGTGCAGAGATGTGGTGGTGACAGAGGGAGGCCAGTGCCACACAAGCCACCTCACCCCAACGGCTTACCTTTCACCTACTACCTGGCCTTGGAACTCCCAGAAGATTTCTCATATATGATTTCACTTGAATAAAAGGATTTTGCAGGTAAATCATAATTAAAACATTGTAAAAGCTCATTCGATACATGCATTTATATTCCTGTGTATTTGTATTACATGATTGTCAACGCATACATTTGAGATGGAGCTGGACAGAGCCCCAAACAACACACATACTACCAGGAACGGGCCTTACTGCCAGGGTCTGACTATGGCCTGAGATCTTTCCATTTTAACTCAAGCACTTCGTTAAAAAACATTAAACACGGTCCCTGTATAACATCAGTCAGCGTCTCTCACTCTTGTCAAGGTGTTATAGCGAAGCAGAAGGAGAAAATAAACACTTTCCAATCCTATTCATCAGTCCTGGGTAATAAAATGTCATTACTGAATCACCATTATTCTGAACCAAATGGGAAATATCCATAAAACACCACATGGAAACGAGTAAAACTGCACATTTTTCCCTAAACTTGTTAAGGATGACCATTAAACTCCACTTCCTCTGACAACTGTGATTTAGATGGTAACCAAAAATGCATGAAAATAAATCGACTCTTCTGTCTCTTCCTTCTCTTCATGCTTTATTTATTTATGGTGGTTGTAACTCTGCAACCGATAAAGAGCGGTAGTGAATACTGTGTGAAGGCAGCCAAGTCAACACTAACCAATAAAGACAGGTCTTATCGGAGAATAACAAAGTTACTAGCAAACCTGAGGTTACTGAGAAAATAACACACAAATCCACAGCAAGACCCGAGATACGAATCCGTGTGAATTTACTGAATTTACCTAATATACGCTTTTAAGTGGAGGATTGAATAAGCAAGTCAATATGTGTAAGTTCATCTAGAATGTCACTCACTAGCTGTCCACATCACCAGGCTTCATTCAAGTGTCTGTTTAGAAGGGAATACACGGAGCGATGGGGGCAAGCTGATCGGGCTGACTTTTTAAAACGAAGCCATAAATCAGAACAAGTTTAGTCTAAAAAATAGCTGACAGAGAAATTAAGCTTCAATTATTGCTTCTGCATATATCACGCAGGAAGTGTACTTCCAAATCATTAGGTACCAGGGATAACTCACGCCCTTAGAACACTATTTTCTCAAGGCAGATACTTTCTTTGTAAAGTTTTCTCAAAAAAACAAAGTTACCTTTAAAGTGATATTACAATGTTGTTGAAAATCATAAAAACCTCAAAATTATTTTAAAAATCTTGAAGATTTTGCCTAAGAACAAAGTCATTTGTGTGGCTCATTATTTCCTATGGGAATAAACAGTGTCATTTTTCACATGAGGACCTCTTCAGCCACACACGAAATCCGATCACATTTCTACATACTGACAATGAATATGTGGAAACCAAAATTTAAAACAAAGTATTGCTTATAAACACTTGAAAAATATCAAAGTACTTAGGTATAAATACAAAAATGCATGGAAAGGCTCTGTATGGGAAAAAAATGACAAAATACAGATGTAAGAAATGAGAGAAGACAAAAAAATAAAAGGTAATTTTTTAGGAGAAAAATCTAGGCATTAATGTTCAGGTAAATACTGTGTAAACAGTATAAAATATTACATTAAAATTCCCATCTACTGGAACTATTTCCTCTTCTGAGCAATCATCTGCAATAGATTCAAGTTCAACACCACAAATGGCCAATGTGGAGGGGCACCTGTGTGGCTCAGTTGGCTGAGCGTCTGGTTCTGCTCAGGTCATGATCTCACAATTCTTGGGTTCAAGCCCCACGTCGGGCTCTGTGCTGACAGCTAGCTCAGAGCCTGGAGCCTGCTTCAGATTCTGTATCTCCCTCTCTCTCTCACCCTCCCCTGCTCACACTGTCTGTCACTCAAAAATAAATAAAAGACACCAAAAAAAAAATTTTTTTTAAATGTCCCATGTGGAAACCAGAGTTCTTCATACTTCTGGGGTTGTTGCTACAACGTCAATTTTCCTTATTCCAAAATGATTCTTCCACTTAGTCACACAAGTTGGTCAAAAGCAAAAGTAAGCAATGCTTAAAAGCTCCATTGTTGTCTTGGAAGACAAATTCAGACATCTAACAGTTTTATGTTTATCTTCTCTTAGTAGTTACACATCAAAAAGTGGATCTACAATTGGACCGCAGCAAGACAAAAGCTGCACAGACAAGGGAGCAATCAGCAGAACTAGAAGTCAACAACGAAATGGGAGAAGATATTTGCTAATGACATATGAGATAAAAGATTAGCATACAAAATCTATAAAGAACTTGCCAAACTCAACACCTAAAAAACAAATAATCCAGTGAAGAAACGGGCAGAAGACATGAACAGACACTTCTCCAAAGACACCCAGATGGCCAACAGGCACATGAAAAGATGCTCAGCATTGCTCATCATCAGGAAAATACAAATCAAATCCACACTGAGAGACCACCTCACACTGGTCAGAAAACAACTCAGGAAACAACAGATGCTGACGAGGATGTGGAGAAACGGGAACCCTCTTGCACTGTTAGTGGGGATGTAAACTGGTGCAACTGCTCTGGAAAACAGTGTGGAGGTTCCTCAAAAAATTAAAAATAGATCTACCCTATGAACCTGAAATAGAATTACTAGGAATACAGAAGTTCTGATTCATAGGGGCACATGTACCCAAACGTATCATAGCAGGACAATCAACAATAGCCAAATTACGGAAAGAGCCCAAATGTCCATCAACTAATGAATGGATTAAAAAAAAAAAAACATGATATGTACACACACAGAGACTACTACTCAGCACTGAAAAAGAATGAAATCCAGCCATTTGCAACAACGTGGATGGAACTGGAGGGTGTTACACTCAGTGAAATAAGTCCATCAGAGAAAGCTATCATATGTTTTCACTCATATGGGGAATGTGAGAAACTTAAAGAAGACCATGCGGGAAGGGAAAGAAAAAAAAATAGTTACAACAGAGAGGGAGGCAAACCATAAGATGTCTTTAATACAGAGAACTGAGGGTTGAATGGGGTGGGGAGAGTCAGAGATGGGCAATGAGGAGGGCACTCGTTAGGATGAGCACTGGGTGTTGTATGTAAGTGATGAATCACAGGAATCTACCCCCAAAACCAAGAGCACACTGTATGTTAACTAATTTGACAATAAATTATATTTAAAATAAATAAAGAAAGCTAGCTATGGAACTAAATGGGGGGAAAAAACACTACTGAGAACTGGATTGGTCACAATCAAATTCATAAGACAAATACCACAACAGCCTTTATGGGTGATGTGATATTTATGTTTTACTGTAAAGGCAAAATACTAAACAAAGATTTAAAAATCATATTTTACTTATCTGTAATACTCAGGGCTATCTCAACTTGAACCACCTTAGGCAAAAGAGGTGGATTTATTTGCAAAAACCCGTATTAGCTTCCTAGCTTTCTTGCTCCACTGCCAGCCCAAGCCAGAACATATGGCTGCAAGGGAAGCTGGGTCTTATCTTTCCTGCAAGGAGACAACAGCAGAGAGGCAGTTAGCCTGGCTGCCTCCAGTTTAAAAATAGTCTCCAAACAATACTGACACACGGAGTCATGAGTCCATCCTTGAACCATTCACAGTGGTCACCTGGCTACAGCTTGGGGGGACCCACCACTGCACTTCATGGCTAGGGTGTGATCGGCAGCTTCCCCTAAGACCACATGGTTAGGGTGAGGGAGAGCAATTCCCCTAAAGATGTGTCAGATGTGGGACTGTTACCAAATAGAGAGAAAAAGAGAGAGAAACACTAGCCAAAAGGGAGAGTGCTGAGCCACCAAAGAGAACAGCTATACGCATCACTGAGTAATAATAACCATGCTCTTTGTGTATTTTGACATTCTGAAATGAGGGAGTGCTCAATTAATTTAATCAACACTTGTTGGCCTGGTGGTGACTGTGACCTAGTTGTCACTATCCACGCATGCACAAACTTCGTTTGTTACTCCTGGTGACATGTGTGGACCATGAAAATTCTTCAACATTTCAGTCAATAAGCCATTTGAGAACCATCTGAGTAAGGAAAATAAATCCTGATTGTGTTAATGGAAATTAGAATAATTTTCTGGTAAAGTCAAGCAAAATCTAGCAGGAAAACCCACATTTCTGATGACAGTAACTTGGAAACAAAAAATCTGGGAGTCAATAGTGCATCGTTCTGCTTAAAACTCCTTCATCCGTCTTCTTAAAAGCGTAGAGAACAAGATTATGTCAAAAAGCACAAAACATCAACAACTCTTCTGTAAAATGATTGAGAAGAGTAAGACCATGAATGTGAAGTTTTATGAAATAACTAACCATCTTGTCCACTTATACTTCCTTTCCCACATGGTGTGGTTTCCATTTTGCCCACATATCCTGTACCCTCCTCCTTTGATACTTCAAAAGATAGAATCCAATTTCTCTCCCATTGAAAGCAGGCTGGATGTAGTGACTCACTTCTAATGAATATTGTAAGTAATGCTGTGTGACTGCTGAAACTAGTTCTTAAAAGACAGTACAGAACCCTCCTCACTCATGTTCATGGCTTATTCACTCTGCAATAAGTAGCTGCCATGTTGTGAGGACACTCAAGCATCGCCACGGGGCATGAGGGATCCTCCCGTCAGCCATGTGAGGGAGCCATCCTGAAAGCAGGTTTTCTAGCCCCAGTCAAGCCTTCAAATAACTATAGTCCCAGCCAACATCTTGAGGACAACCTTCCTAAAAGTGCTATTGAATTCTTGATTATTCTCAGAATTCTCAGATCTCAGAGAAACTGGGAGACAGAAATGTTGGTTTAATAAATAGTTTAATAAGCATGTCTTTCTTTCTTAGTGGTACATAAAATAATAATGCATCTTACAATCAATGGAGTGTTAGAGTCAGTAAAATGGAGCAATTTCCACTTACAATCTATTGCTTAGCTGACTGGTTCGCTCCATTGCACTCAGCTCACAAATCCACACACCTTCTCACTTTCTCTCCTGTGGCCTTTCTGCCTAGAACACATCTTCCTCTGCTTCCTACTGGACGCCTTCTGTGTGACCTCCCTCAGCCAAATTACATATGTCACCTCATACAGTGAGTGTGCCACTATGTCCCAAACCCCTCTGTATCACACTCCAGGGTTATCATAACCCATATATTTACTGAAGTAACGTAGTAACATATAATATTTGGGGATGTTGTTATTTTCTCCATAAACAGGAGATGCAGAGTTGCAATATAAGAGGACATGCCAGTATTAAAAAAAATTTTTTTTCTAAGACTAGAGAGAAGCTTTCCGGAGTTCTCAAATGGCATTTTCCACACCATTACAGTTTTGCCCAAAACTTCCAGCCAAAAGAGATGCTCGTGGTCAGTATCTTCGGCACACACACTTTAGCTCCCTCCCTCTTTCCGACTTTTCTCACCTTTTAGAAATTTATCTTTAAATACATGTACGTAGTTTATATAAATGTCTCAAAACTTACACATATAAACTTGTTCCTATCATAAATGTTTTTACTTAGGCTATTTTCACTTTCATTTTTGGTTTTGTCTCTCCTCTTTTTTATTCGTATATGAACATCATCTCATACCCCTTCTTTAACCGTCTTGTCCAAGACACATACTAGGACTATATTTCTCTGTATTTATAAACAGACATAAATTTTTAATGTATACACTAAAACATGCTCATATGGACTTTTGTAACTTTTACAAAGATAGGATTATATAACTGGAACTTTTCTGCATCTTGCTTTTCTCGGTAATACCTCACTGAAACCCCAAGGCAACTAACAGCTAATTTTTCCCCCAAATGGCATACTATTCTATGACATAGATATACCGTAATATATGATAATATGCAACTATGGACAGGCATTTGCTTTGTTTTCCAGGTGTCTGCCTCTATTAGGTGCTGCAATAAATGTCTACATATGGGTAAATACATAGAAATATTTTTTCATATGTATATTTCACATATAGTTCATATTTCTATGGGATCGAGAGTCACAATTGGAATGGCAGAATTAAAGAGCTGTGTTTTTTTTTACATTAATAGAGGTTAGCAGATTATTTTCCAAAGAAAACATGTAATAGCTCCCATCTCTGCTAACAATATCAGATTACTCATTTCCTCTGTCTCCAACAGCAAGACCTATTACTCTCATTTCTGTCACACTAATAGGTATAAAATGGTATCTCATTATGTTAATGTGCATTCCCCAACTACAGTGAATTTGAACATCTTTTCATATGTTTGGGGTTCACTGGAATTTGTTTTTCTCTAAAATGCTTATTTTTAGCTTTGGCAAAACGTTTTTGACAAATTTGGCTTTTATTTATCTTTGTTCATCTACATACGAATTCTCTTTATATTACACGTAAAACCTTCTATCATCTCTTTATACTTATTATTCCAAATCTGTTGTTTTTCTTTTAACACTGCTCACGATATTTTCAGCTGTAAAAATTGACTAGGTTTTTGATATGGTCAAAATGCCCATCCTTGAAATCTCTAGGCTTCCCACCCCTAGTTAGGATGGACTTTCCCTAACCCTACATTCATATACATCTTAATGGTCTTCAAAGATTTTTATTTTTATTTTTTATATTTTAGTCTTTTATACATTTGCAAATATTTCCACATATAAGGATTCAATATTAGTATACAGTCTTTATGGGGAAGATAAACATTTTATACATATTTAATCAGCAGTGTTGAAAAATAGGTTAAGTTTAAATTTCCTTATTAAATCATCTTTGGAGCAAGGTAAAAAAAGGCAAATATGTTTTATGTACATATCCGCCATACTTATAAATTATTGACCAATTCACATTAACAAACACATAGCCTCAACTTAAAAATCTGGCTAAACCAAGTATGTTTTCATAAATCTGAAGTCACAAGACCCAAGCAAGACAAATGTTAGTATAATAAAACAATCAACAAAATTAACTGCACTTCAATACGCATGTATACAACACCTATCATGCAAACAGGAGTTTCTGAGTTAAATTCAAAGAGTTTTAAACATATAATGTCCACCTGTGGCACACAGCATTCCCCATTTGGGTCTATGTTACTGTTACCATTATATAAACAGAGACCATCCCATTCTTGGGCTCAGAAAAGAAATTAGAAATAAGAGTTTTCTAAGGTCATAATGACCTGAGGTTTTTCTAACATTCAAACGCAGCAGATAAGCTCAAGGTATTACGTTGGTTCTAATACTCTGATTATTATATTTTTCATTATAATCCTCTGGTTGTTAATAAAATAAAATTCTCTGCTACTTATTCCAACATTGTGAAATATTCTAAGTAAGCTGTTGTTTGGCTTCCAGATTGTTCTGCTCTTCAGGACAGTTCCCCAAACCGCGGTGACAGCCAGAGCCCCATATAAAAGGGCCTCTAAGGACCCAGCAGGCAGGAGGGGCACTAAATTGGCCAGCATGAATCAGGATTCCTCAGTTTGATAGATCACAGCTGCTCCTTCCACACCAGCACAATAAAGAATTCTACATCCTCGCAGTATTTTTTTTTTTGAAACATCACTTTTGATCTCCTTGCCATTTATTATCAGAGATGACATTTCTGCCTGCCGCTGTTTTTCAATGAACTCCTGATGTGTGCATCCACACACATCTCCAGCTCAATCCCCAACGCCCCGTTCTGAATTCCGGCCGCAAGCATAGTCCCCACCACACAATATACTACATGTGTCAGGTGCTTATTTCTTGTGCCGAGTCTCCTCTCAGAACAGGTTAAAAACTCTCAAGAGCAGGGCCTTCCTTCCGTGTCTCAGAGACCCCCTTCAAGCCTCTTACACAGCACTGGTAAATCTCAGATGCTAAGTAAATCCTCACGGATGGATTTACAAGGCACACTACCAGACTGCAAATCCCCTCAAGGCAAGGAAGGGTCTCACTGTCTCCACAATCACGGCCATCTGCTAGGTCCCCAGCTGAGGGCTCATTCATTTATTAGTTGAATAAGTATTTTGAACCATCACTAATTCTCAACATTGGAAGAGAGGCTTAAGTACTTTATGATGACAGGATCCTAAGGATATTTCCTTTTCAGAAAACGTTTTCTTTGCTTGCATTAAATCAAGATAATTTCAGAGGATAAATTTCCTCTGAAAGCAGTTCCTGAAGAATTTGCGAATAATAAATGCTTTGTCCTAGGTTTCCACATAAAGCTTCCCTAGTGAAAATATTTCAGATAAGAAAACTCTAATTAAAACAAACTGAAGTCACCCTTTAATCTGGGAATTAAAACAAATACTAAGACGAGTGAAGCACACCAAAAAACGTACGTGGCATGTGTGTCTAGCCCCCTAAGTCTATCCCTTTATAAAGGAATTGCTTCTCATTTCTTTCCGTTCCAGAAAATTTTATTTTGTGCAGCATAAAGTTTCTAAACTTTCTAAGGCAAAAACAACTGTGCTACAAACGTGAAAGGAAATGAAGATTAAAAAGTTGGATAGGAAGTAAGAACCTTTCATTCAAACATCAAACCCATTAGGCAGACCAGGGGAGAGGTGTGCTCACAAAAGGAAATCAGACAACACTAAAAAGCTGTGTTCTCAGTGGTAAAAGGGAGATGCTGCATGAGAACAGCAGAATGAGAGAGACCCCCACGGAGCTGAAATCTGGGTCTAACCAGGCCATTAGCTCAGAAGCTAAGAAACCTGCTAAAAGCATGATGTTGTAAGACCTAAAGCACTAGGCTCAACCCAGACCAGAGGAGTTCTCATAAAATCTGTCAGGCAAATTCTTTTTAAAACTTAAAAAAAGAGAGAGAGAGAGCACAGCAAGGGAGGCGCAGAGAGGGGGGTGGGGGAGTGGAAAAGGAGGAAGAGAGAAAGAGATGGGGGGCAGACAGGGAGAGAGAGAGGGAGAGAGATGGAAGGGGGACACAGAGAGACAGAGAGAGAGAGAGAGAATATGAATCCCAAGGGGGCTACACTGCTGTCAACGCAGACTGTCAGGCCAATTCTTGCACCTGATCCCACACATAACATCTGAAATGCTGGAGGTGGGACCTTCCAAGTAACTCTAATGCATGTTCAGTTTCAGAGCCATCAGCCTAAACTCCATGAATACATCCAGAAGTGAAGATGGAGCACGAGACAAAATTGGGTGTAAATTACAGTTTGTAAGAAAGGGAATACCTTAATCCAGATAAACATTAAAAGTTATTAGAATAAAGTTTAAAAGAGCCTAAATTATACATTCATGTCTATTATTTTTGTGACCGCTGAGACCACCATCCCCCCACCATCCCCCCACCATCCCATTAACACCGTTAAAGAATTTAGAGGTTTAAGAATATTCGGAGAGTCGTGCAACTATCATCACCATCAGTTTTAGAACATCTTCATCTTTCTAAAGATACACCCTTCTCCTATTAAATAATTCTCCCCTGAGTCGTAAGCATCCACTAGTATATTTTCAGGTTCTGCAGATTCACCTGTTCTGGACATATTATATGAATGAAACTATATCATATTGGTCTTTTGAGTCTGGATTCTTTCATTTGGCTTAATGTTTTCAAGGTTCATCCATGTTGTAGCAGATTATCAATATTTTATTCCTTTTTATGGCTAAACATTTTCCCAAGGTATGGATATCGCACTTTTTTCCCCCTCCATTCACCTGTTCATGGACAGTAGGATTGTTCCCACTTTTTGGCTATTATGAGCAATGGTGTTGTGAACGCACCATTTTTTGTGTGGACGTGTATTTCCATTTCTCTTGGGGACACACCTCAGAGTGGAACTTCTGGGTCAAACGGTAACTCTATATTTAACTGCTTAACGAGCTGACAGATTACCTTCTGAAGCAACTGCATCCTGTCTACACAGGCCTGACATGCTAGCAGGCAGCGGCAGGGCAGATCTGAACTGTCCAAGAGTACTGGGATTAGTTGTTTAAACGTAAAAAGCAATGGTTCTGGGTCAACTTTGCCATCGCCTGTAACAGTAACTTACCACTTTCAGTGGATGAAAGGTAATCAGAAATACAAAAGATATGCACAACGAAGAACTCATCTGCTTTGTACATTTTAAATTCTTTAAAATACTGTATACTCCAAAAGGAGAATTTTCCTTGGCATACAATATACAGAGCTCCTGTGTTCCCAAGCCCCAGAACGGCAACATAGGATGTCCCGTGAAGAAAACAATTTGATTATTGTATCTTGGAAATCTAGAAAAAAAGAGTAGAAACCGAGTTATGTGCCTACAGGAAAAAAAAAAATGGGGGAATGTGTCAGGTAAAAGAGATGGGAGACATCAGACTAATTTTCCTCAAAAGGAAAGTGCAGGATGTGAGACGACAGTAGACAGAGAAACAGGCAAAAAGACCGACGGAAAAGCAAGCATACAGACAGAGGGACAAATAACAGAGTCTCTCATCTCAAAGGGTCCACACAAGTAAGGTGCTATCTTCAAGAGATAAAAATCAAAGACCTTACCCTTAAAAGGTTAAAAGCCTACTTGTGAAAACAGCACATGTAAGAGTGAGGACAGTAAAGAAATGTTAAATACAGAAGCCTACAAGCTAAAGCAGCGGGAACTCGGCCCTGCAGGCAACAGCGATGCCTACAAAGTTGCTGAACAGGGAGAATAAATGGATCTAAACATGGCAGACAGGAGAGAAAGATAGAGAAAACCATCACAGGTAGAAAGGTAATTCCCAGGCCAACTGGAACTAAGCAGGACAGGACTAGTACCTAGAGGAGATGGCTTGGGACAGGAAAAAATGGGTAAGAATGCGGCAGCCCTGTAAAGAGAAAACCACCAACGTCTGCTATACATTCATAAGACTGAAAAAAAGAAGGGGGGGGTTGGTTAAAGATGGCATCTAAGAGTGAGCCTTGCCTAGTGGGAAACCAAGGATGTAAGCCCACAGGAGTTTGGATATTAAGAGAAAGATAAGGTGGTTTCAAATGTGCTAAGAGACAAATCCAGAAACTTCCAGCGGAAAGCATCTTTCAGGCCAACCATAATAGAGCTAGCCTCAGGTTAGCAATTTGAAAACAAATCTTAATCCAATATTGAAAGTTAATAGCTAAAACAATTCTATTACATGTAGCTCCCCATGGAAAAATCTCCATACCGTTTAATTAAAATGATCTATTGCTGTTCTGCAAGCATTGTTGTAAAGCAAAGTTTACAAGGGAAGAGGTAATGCAGTTAAAAAGTACTGATTTGTGTGTGTGGGCTAGAGATGGCAAAGGAGTTTGAAGCAGAGAAGTCCTGAAGAAATACGCCTCCACTCCTGACATTAATGTGTCCACTTAAAACCCGGACTCATTTTTATGGTCACTGTCCGCACTGTGCTAATGAATTTAAATCTCAGGATAAGTCCCTTGACTTTATCTGCTTTCTCCAAAAGCTCAAAGGAACATTTCTTTATTCATCCTTGTAAAATCTGTTCAGGAAAGATCCTCTTTCCCTGAGAAAATAAAATAAAGAGAACTAAAGGAGTTTTTGAAATTGGAAAACGTTCTCTAACTTGTCTAGGCATGGAAATTTGCTCTTTGTTGTTATTCTGGCACACTCAGAAATACGTGTGTCTCTCCCTTTGCATCTACAGATGTATTTACTAAACACTCCTGAGTAAAAACAGGTTTTGCAATTCTTTAATTCCCTTCGGCAGTATTAATAGTTATGATTTACTGAAGAAAGCTTCCAGTAGCTACTTAAAAAATTAAAACTACCATCATCATCTATTGTATAATCAAAGTAAGACCTTAATCATCCTGAATAACAAAGGCAATAAATACAAATGGGCAACAATCATACAAATATGAAGCCAGTTAGAAAAATAACCAATTTGGGGGCATCTGAATGGCTCAGTCCGTTAAGCATCCGGCTTCCGGCTTCGGCTCAGGTCATGATCTCACGGTTCATAGGTTCGATCCCCGCTTTGGGCTCTGTGCTGACCGCTAGCTCAGAGCCTGGAGCCTGCTTCAGATTCTGTGTCTCCCTCTCTCTCTGACCCTTGCCTGCTCACACTGTCTCTATGTCTCTCAAAAATAAATAAAAAATGTAAAAAAAATTTTTAAAAAGAAAACCAATGTCATAAATTAATGTTAAAAAACACACTTTTCGACTGATGTTTTAAGGTGAAAGCAAGTAGTAAACAGGTATTAGTTTTGTTGTGGAAAGTGTTGCTTCATTTTTACTTAAAATACCACAGGTGAAAATATGCTGTCTGGAAAGGCCAAATGAATTAAAAATGGTGACAGTATCCAATTAATCATTCAAATATAATAACCTCCTAATCTGATGAACCCAACAACACCCATCAGATGACAGGGGAAGGCTGTCCTGATATATCCAAGACAGAAAAAGAATACAGGTAATAACCAAAACTTTGGTGGTAAATGTTCTCCTATATTCATTTTTAAGTGCATTTAATTTTACAACTTTTTATTCCACAGTTGTAAATAATTCGTTTTATCTCTGTAATGTTTCCTCACTTATTTTGCTGACATATTTATTGGTTTGCCTCAAAATAAATTACATAACTATGTTGGTATCATTCATTAACCTGAAAAAAATAAATTCAATTAATAATTTTAATTTTGCTTGAGATCCTACTTAAATTTACCAAAGTGACACTGTCCATGTACCATTAGGAATACATGATCTTTTACTTTGATTCAAAAGTGAATATAAAACAGGTGAAATTATCATTAGTTCACCATTCAAAATTTAGTAAGTTGACACCATTTGGGGTGCCTGGGTGGCTCAATCAGTTAAGTGTCCAATTTGGCTCAGGTCATAATTTCATGGTGTGTGAGTTCAAGCCCCCATAGGGCTCTGTGCCAACAGCTCAGAGCCTGGAGTCTGCTTTAGATTTTATCTCTGTTTCCTCTCTCTCCCTGTCCCTCCCCTGCTCTCTCCCTCCACCAATAACCCCCCACCATAAACATTTTTAAAAATTTAAAAAGTTAAGTTGACACTATCACAATTGCATGATATAAAATTGTTTAAAAGAAAACCCAAAATGCTCAGTAGACACAAGTAAATTTTACATTAATTCTGAAGTTGAAGTGCTAATGAAGTTATCTGTACGACACTGAAATAGAAATGGTCACTAAGTAATACATAAACACGTCCAGCTGGTTCCAACCCAGGTTTATCATAACTAGAGTTTCTTTTTGTTTTACAAGGAATTCAAGAATTGCATAGCTCAATCTTCCTTCCAGAAACTTAAATGCCAGTTGCACCTAATAAAGGATAAAATACACACACTCGTGCCACAACCTCAAATCTCCGTTAGACTCCACAAGTTGTAATGTCTCCAGTTACTGTAGACAACCTCAGGATTCCACTTAGCGCCAACATTTCAGTTGTGCGCTCACCAAGACTTAACAGCGGTCACAGACAGGACAGAAAAATCATTTTCTGCAAGTAAAAACCTCCAAGCCATTTCTAGACCACATTTAACTAAATCCACGTACACAGCCTTTAATGCTTTTAAGTACAAAAAGATTACTTTCTATTTACAGAAAAAGAAAAAAGTTTGCACATGTTTTCTATTTATTTTTCTCCTCTGGAAGAAAGGAGTGTTGATTCTTTAAAACCTACAAAGCAGATATATCTCGAAATCTTGTTATAGTGAGAACATAAACGATTTAGCTCTCCAAGAAAATATGAGGAGGTTAGTAAGGCATGCTTACCACTCTGTTATGATTGGGGAAAGATGCCAGTTGTAGACTAACTTGTAACACTCACCTGCTATATTTTTGCTCTGTTACATAAGACATAAAAGGACACAAATGGACTGGAAGTTATTACGAAGGCCTCTGCTAAAAATATCCATTAAAAAACAGACACTGTTTCATGTGTAACATTATGACAATATTCCCATCCCACTTCCAACAATAAGAGATGGTATTTTATTCAACCAGTGAGAGTTTTTGACTGTAGCACTCAGACACCTACTGAATGTTATGATTCAAAGCATACATTCATATTAAAGGATATCTTTGATTCAGTAATAATAGGTATTAATTAAAAAGAAATGAAAACAAAACTAATAGTCCTGTCTACATAAATCAAAGCAAAGAAGAATCTGGGGAATTCAAGCATCTGGACATGGATTAGTGAAAACAAATCAATTGAGTTAAATAAATATATAGATGTTGAAGTTGGCATATTTACATTCCTCAAGATCCCTAAATCTTCTATGTACATTCACATCCATACAAATCTTAGTCTACGTTTATCTTTGTTTCCTCTCTTCAAGATGACAAATCCAGCCTATTTCCAGCAAGGACAAAGGTAATGCCCTTTTTATTATTTCTGCAAAATTCTACATGCCATTGAACAGGAAGTATGTGCGGTGCTGAGAATCATGAATGAGTGCCAGTTGAAACCCGAAGAAAAGGCCTGAAATTACCAAATGCATCATTATAAACAAGCTGTGTAAAGTAATCCTTAAGCAAAAAGACTGGCTTGAGTTTGTAACCATGATAAGTTACACATTCAGTAAGTACCTAACAGGTGATCCAGGCTGGTAACAATTAGCACAATTTAAAAATAATGTTATCAATCTATTTTTTTTAACATAACCAGAAGTTGCCAACTCCTGAAGAAAATCCATTATACTTTATTTATCCTCTACTGTCTCCCATTTTGAACTTTCCAGAACATCCCAAAGACATGATCCCATTACTAAGCAAGCAGAATGCTCCTGTGTTCTTAAAGGGAATGAATGGATACAAGAGGGGAAGGGGCATTTTCTGACACTTCGATCTTCAACATAAAGTTATAGACCAATTTTATTTAATGGCAGAATCATAATCTCAAAAACAAATATTCTGGATGATTTTTTTGTTTTTCCATTGACGTGCACTACCTTGGAATGTGTTTTACACATTGACTATTGAGAAACAACAGATAGATTTCAACCGCAGAGTGCAAGAATTAAAAATATTTTATGATGTTCAATTCTTAGTATTCACTTATTACTTATTAGAAAGAAGTAACAACCAACACTAGTATTTTTCCCCTTTTCACTATTTAAGTTGCAAAGAAAGAAAGGAGAGGCAGGGAACTTTCTAGAAGATAAGAGTTTGGCAAACATGTTGGCCGATTCCAGAAACCCACTTCCTTCACCATCATGGATGGTCTGCTGAATAGTTTTTCAAGTACTGCTACATCAGCGAGTCTACTCACGGCATAAAAACTGCCCAAGTGCGTGTGCGCGCATGTGCGTGCGTGCATATTAACACACGTTAGTTAACATTATGAACATGGCAGGAATTGAGGGTGAATAAAGGTGAGGTATTTTTCTCATGTATATATTAAAAAGAATGTAACATCTAAAACATTTTCATTATAGAACTGTATGTCTGGAGTCTCCTGGCTGGCTCAGTTAGTGGGGCATGAGACTTCTGATCTCAGAACCGTGAGCTCAGGGCCTGCGCTGGGTGTAGAGATGACCTAAAAATAAATCTTAAAAACAAAACAAATGAACTGTATGTCTGTTCCAAGTAAGAAACACAAAACTATAAAAACTAAAATAAGCAAATAAATCATGTACAGGAACAACCTTTCTTTATAAACATATTTAGGTTTTTGTTTAAAAGCTACCTGCCTCCTTCATTTTAAATATCCTTCTATCCGGAGGTGATCTTACGGGGTACCAAATGATAGCTTCACCAAGAGTCCAGTGGTGGGGTTTGTAATCCTACTTACTACTCAATAAACAAATCTAATGCAAAAGGGCTGGCCACCAGACCGCAAACAGACCACATCTTACACAAACCACATTCTTTTATAAAAGAGGAAGGAAACAGTCCATTTAAGGTTTGCTTGGTGTCAAATGACCTACCAAACTCCCAGACTGAAGTTTATAATGGTCCCAAAGTAAAGCAAAGAATCTAATTGATGTTTTGCAAGAAAAGCAAACATGTATATACACGGTAATAAGTTAATACTGAAAATAATCATTGATAAGTTATTTAAATTTCCTATTTGGTCTATACTTTTTCCTGTATTTAAGGTGTCCAAAATTTATTTCCCAAATCTATTTATAGCTATCAAATTAATATCTAATATATATAATTTTTTTAGTTTCCACTGTTTTTCTGAAGTCACTGAAATGTCTTCTCTAAACAATGGGGACCGATATCAGTCTGAGGCTATCTAGAATTGAATCCAACGGAGGTTCAATGCCGACCAGTAACTGATTAAAGCTACAAAGTACTAGATAAGATCAAGACTCCCTATAAGAAAACCTGGCACCAGGCTTACAAATAAAAAGGGCCTTTGAGATCCATGCTATTTTATAGAGAAGAGAGAGCTGAATAATTCTCCATTGGCCAAGAAGCCTTATACATAACTTCGTTAGTTTGCTAGGGCTTCCACTGCAAAATACCAAAGACTGGGTGACTTACACATCAAAAGTTTATTTTCTCACAGTTCTGAAGTCTAGAGGTCACAGATCAAGGTGTCAACTGTTCCCCGGAGGCCTCTCTCCTTGGTGTGCAGATGGGCCCCTTCTCTTGCTGCGCCCTCACAAGGCCTTTACTCCGAGCACCATCCCGGTGTCTCTTCCCCTTCTTGTATGGACCCCACCTAAGGCCTCATTTAACCTTAATTACCTCTTTAAGGTACTATCTCCAAATATCATCACAGTGGGGCTTCAATATAGGATTTGGGGAAAAACAAATCGGTCGATAACAAGACACTTCACAAAACCTATTATGAGGTACACACTGGGACTGAGTATATCAGACACTAGACTGTGAGCAATGTAAGGAAAGGACCTGTGTCTTTCTCACTGTATACCAGTCCTGGTACATTGCCTGCCACAGACAATGCTCAAAAAATACAGATCGGGGTGCTTGGGTGGCTCAGTCCATTAAACATCCTGCTTTGGTTCAGGTCATGATCTTGAGGTCCATGAGTTCAAGCCCCGCATTGGGCTCTGTGCTGACCGCTCAGAACCTGGGGCCTGCTTCAGATTCTGTCTCTCTCTCTCTCTCTCTCTCTCTCTCTCTCTCTCTGCTCCTTCTCCCACTCATACTCTGTCAAGATCTGTCTCTCAAAAATAAACATTAAAAAAGAACGTTTTAAGATGGATTAAAAAACAAAGTAATGGGTTTTCTTCTGCCTTTCAGTACACATATTACAAAATATAATGCTATGAAACTTGATATTTAAAAATGACCTGTCTTTAGAACATGAAGTGCAGCAATTTACATAAAGCACCATGGAATTAGGAAGTATAGCACAAGATTTGCAAGTGCATTTCTTATGAAGTACCAAAATTTTCCTACCAATTCCCTACATTCCCTCTGATATTATGGTTACTAAAACAACACAAAGGCATGAGAGGGAATCCTGGGAATAAAAGTAACACAGAGGTCTTTACTATCTGATAATATTTGTATTAAAACACCCAGAATGATGTGAGATCTGAATTCAGCAGAAATGGACCATCATCTAAGGGATGGGAATAGTAAAATTCATCTCTAGCCTCATATCAAACAAAATGTATTTTGTTCTGTGACTCTAATACATTGAAATGTGTTCTATATTAAATAATCTTTTTGTAGACTCCCAAAAGTTTCCATATGAGTGGGATAGATCTTTTCTGCCAGCCTTATTTACAGGGACCACAGCTTGTACGTAACTGTCTTACTTAATGGACCTGAACAAAGTATGCAAATTGCTCATTGGATCTTCGGCTCAATGTTCACTTAAATGTGCTCAAAGCATAAGTTCTGCGAAACACTAAGCACAGAAAATGACACAAATGGTGTCAATTTGGTAGTTCAATAAACTGTGATAGGCTTAACTATTACAGGATTCCTAAGTCTAGCGACTAAGCTACTCATTACTAGAACAGATGCCTCCCAGATCATCCTAACTTAAAATCTGAACACCCTAAAACCCTAGCACGTTCCCAGATCCCTTATCTGCTAGGTCTTTGCCTCAATACGATCAATTGGCAAAAATGTACACAACATCCTGTCCACGCAGTCGTAACCAGCTTATCCCTACAAGCTAAATTCATGAGGACTATTCAGACAGCAAGAAAGCCTTCCTAGAAGGTGTGACTTTCATGTCTGTAGAAATTCTGCCATGAGATGGATCAATTCTCACTGTTCAGTTTCTACTAAACATGTTCAAAAGTAGCATGTTTCCTCTCTAGAGCGTTTCTCTTCTAGTAGCTTAAACAAGTGTTTTGCCCTGTAGTTTTCTCCTCTGGTACCCCGTTCAGGTTGTACTAAACATCACCAATAAACTCTAGACAGAGAAAGAACATAGACCAGACTTTCGGCCAAATATCTGTCTCCTCGTGAGGTGGTAAAAAGTCTGTCCATTATACCCTCTCGCTATCTTTTCCGCTTCCCAGCGGCGGAGTCTTTCCAAAGACTCCAAACAGCTATTCTTGTAAAACAAAAAGCTCGGAGAGGCTCAGCTTCCCCCCAAAGACTAATGCTACAGAAAAGTTCAAGTGATTTTTTCATCTACAATTGTACACAAATATTAACCAGTGGAAATGTTCGACTCCTCTATAATCAGTTACATAAAATCCCAGCTGCAGCTGGCCTTGAAACACTCTGCCGCACAGAGAGGCCACTAAGCAAAGTGGGGCAAACGCGCACAGAGACACCGACACTTATCGGACGCCTTACCCTACAGGGTTTAAAGTAGGACCAGGGTAAAAATAGATGTTTCTA
Organism: Helogale parvula; assembly: GCA_004023845.1. Classification (NCBI taxonomy): domain Eukaryota; kingdom Metazoa; phylum Chordata; class Mammalia; order Carnivora; family Herpestidae; genus Helogale; species Helogale parvula. The sequence goes on along the minus strand of PJEM01004339.1, from coordinate 90,730 downwards.
GATCCTTAGGGGCACAGCATACGACACAGTGTGGGAGGAAATGGTGGGGGATGCCGCCATGTTTCTTGGCTGCTCCTCCGAATGAAATGGATTGTTGTACATTAGACTGAAATAGAGGAAAAACCACCACAGAGAAACATTTGCTTCTCGTTAACAGATTGCTGAGAAGAGCCGTTGAACATGACAATGTCTGCACTTCAGGGAAGGCCATCCGACACCTGAGCACTGTGATCTGAAGAACTGGAACACTTAACTAGAAGAAACGCAAAATGTCAAACTCCCCCCTGGAGAGTTATCCAGAGATGATGTTCCTCTGATGTTTTAAGTGGGAGTTCACCACCTAGTTAGTGAACAACTAGAATGTTTTGGGACTTTTTTCCCTTCTGCTCTGTTCCACTAGGGTAGTTGGTGCTGCTCAGCCCCCGAACAAGGATCACCACGGGCAGCGTTCACGCACGCCTCTCAACCACCGCACGCCAGGCTCGCTTCACTGAGGCTTAACATCAGGCAAAAAAGTGTGTGTCTGTGTGTGTCTGTGTGTGTGTGTGCATGCACCCACACAGATTCCTGTATAAAAAACATGGAGCAAATGTAAATAATCCTGCATATATATGCATATATGTACACATATAATAATTCATGTAAATGTACACATAAACATATAGATACATGCCATGCTAACTTGGAAACCATGTTCTAGTCACATGAAAAACTGACATGCTAATTAGGAAACAGAACTAAACGGCCTACAGAATGAAGTACAACAGGCAGTTAAAATGCCTACATTAACCGCCACAAAGCACACAGAGTCACATGGCCTGGCTCTCACCATTTGAGGAGGATTTTCCTATTTAGTAGTAACTTTTCATCGATTACCCTAACTCATATTTAAAAACGTGTTCAAAAATCATTTCATAGGGGATAATTAAAAAGGAAAAATTACAGGCATCAAACAAGCAATAGAGAGAATAGTAAATAGTTATTGGGGACTGATTTTTTCATTATAAACTGATGTTTTAAATTTTTACAATGCACACCTATTTCTATAGTTAAAAATGGAAGTCTAGAGAATAGGACTCCTGCATGGCTCAGTTGGTTAATTTTGGCTCAGGTCCTGATCTCACAGGTTCATGAGTTCAAGTCCTGCATCTGACTCCAGACTGCCAGTGAGGAGCCTGATTGGGATTCTCTTTCTCCTTCTCTCTTTGCCCCTCATCTCTCTTTCTCTCTCTCTCTCTCTCTCTCTCTCTCTCAGAATAAATTTTTTTAAAAAATATTTTAAATGAAATAAAATTAAAAAGATATCTATAGAAAAACCATCACTTATAATTCACAAAAATAACATTAAAGTTCTCACAACAAAATTATTTTAAAGAAAGGAGCTTTACGAGTATTCCAATGAGAATACAGAAGTCTCCTTAAACGCTAATGACAAATGATGAGAGCACTGTTTAACTGCATGATTTTATATCCTTCTATATAGCGAAAGGCGTACCTTACCCACAATACTGTAATGAAAAAGAGGATATATTCCAATGACACATACGTTAGCACCCCAACCATCAAAGGCATAAAATCATAGAGGCAAAAAAGGAAAACAGCAGCACACGAGCTATGTGGAAAGAATGAGAGATTAGTGAAAATAGCAGTTCTAACTGGTGTACAGTACATACCAAATAAGCCTCTGGGAGTCATAAGGAAGGAGGAGGGAAAAAATGAGTGGCGGAGCTCAAGTTTAGCCTAAGCAGAAAAGGGACTCCACCAGGCTGAGGACCAGAAAAGAATCAGAAGAGAGAGCCCACACGCATGCACCTGCTAACGGGTTCACATTAGGGCGAGAGAATCCCCAGATCTAGAAGCATCAAAGTCGGACACTGACCTCCAGCAATTGCCAGTGTGACCTATAATCGCTCACCTCAGGAGAGAGAAGGAAACACCATCTGAAAAGCACTTTGTATCCATTTTCAAGGAGCCCATCCTTAAGGATGGATAAGGTGACATTTTTAAGTAATAAGAAAAAACAATACAAATACTAGGAAGATGATCCTGGTACCTGGGCAAGAAAAGGGAGCCCTTCTTCACAAGAGGAGGCAATGGCACTGGATCTTAAAGGATGAGAGGGAGTTTGCAAAAATGATTAAATAAAATCTATGTTATGCAAAAAAAAATTTTTTTTAATTATATCCATCATTAATAGCTCTGGGAGAGGACACCAGAGAAAAAAAACATAGTGTATGTAGAAATACACTTTTTTAAAAATGTTTATTGAGAGAGAGAGAGAGAGAGAAAGAGAGAAAACATGCATGCACACAAGTTGGGGAGAAGCAGAGAGAGAATCCCAAGCAGTCTCCAGAACAGAGTCCAATGTCGGGCTCAAACACTGAGACCATGACCTGAGCCAAAGCCAAGAGTCAGATGCTTAACCAATGGAGTCACCCAGGTGACCCAGAAACACTGAATAGGGCCCCTCAGTGGCTCTGTCGGTAAGCACTCACTTTAGCTCAGGTCATGATCTCATGGTTTGTGGGTTCAAGCCCTGTGCTAGGCTCTGTGCTGACAGCTCAGAGCCTGAAGCCTGCTTAAGAGTCTGTGTCTCCCTTGCTCTCTGCCCCTCCCCCACTCACGCTCTGTCTCTCTAAAATGAATAAACATTAAATAAATAAATAAAATGGACCAGGACTAGCCCTTCAGAGTGAGCTGTAGGAATAGCATTAAGGTGATTTCGAAATTTCAAGGTGATTATGGAAAACCATGTGCCCCTGGAAATCTCTTGAACAGGGAAAAAGTACTCAAATAGATATAACGGGATTACACCAGAGGCTGATACCAACCATATTAAAGTAAACCAATCGATTCAACCAATTTACACCTAAAAATGGCTTGTACTGAATTTCTCTCATTTGAAGGTTGTCACCAAAATGAGGCAGACGTCTCACCGAATAGAAAAATGGAAATAGAAAAGGAAAGAAAAAAAAGAAAATTCATAAATTTGCTAACTTTGGTTGAGCTTTACCTCAAGTGACCAGGTAAAAAGAAACTTACAGAATCTGGATGCACAGGTCTCAACAAGCAATCACAAATGAGCCAGATGAGGAAACACTGACGTTATAAAACCAAAGACCTCGCTTCTGTTTTGCCTCATTTTTGCTGCATGGGCATCCCTTTAACCTCATAGACCTGCCTGATTTGTCAAACATTTTAGGACTTAAAGCCTCATCACAAATGAACTAGAGTACAGTGCCCATCCCCTGGCATGATCTGAAGGTTTGTTGCCAGAGAAATGAAAAAGAAAGAAATCAAGGGAAGACAACTCCTTTTAGAGGGGGTTGGGGGGTGGGGAAACCACATTGTAAATAAGCACCTGGCATTAATGTAATCTGATAATCTACTCATAATCTAATTAACATGCTCACAAGCTCTATGGATCAAAGGGAAAAGAGAGAAAAGCCATGAACTCACATTGAAAATGAAGATATTTTGGGGGCACCTGGGTGGCTCAGAGGGTTCAAGGTCTGACCTTGGCTCAGATCATCATCTCACGCTTCATAGGTTTGAGCCCCATGTCAGACTCTCTGCTGACAGCTCAGAACCTGCTTTGGATTCTGCCTCAAGTCTCTCTTTTTCTGCCCCTCCCTCGCTCGCTCTCTCAAAATAAACAAACAATAAACAAAATAGTAATGAAGATATTCTTTAAGAAGTCAAGCTCCTAGAAACCTGACATATGGTTCATCTCTAACCTCATCCCAGGTTAAGTGAATGACTGTTAAATTCTTTATTTCTTGGTCTGTTTGTTTTTTTTAATTTTATGTAACTCGGATCTCTCCAAATATCTTTGAAGACTCTGATTAGCATGGTGACCTTAAAAGGAGAATAAATGGTCTACACAACAAGAAGTAAGCAGAATCCTTCAAACACACATGTCCTTATTTTTGTTCACTTAAAACATATTTTAGGATGAGAATGACATTTACTGGAAGAGAAAGCCTGACCAAAAAAAAAAAAAAAAAGGTTAAGAAATCTGAGGACAATATCCATTCATAAATGCCAATAACCTCTGATAGTTACAGCAAGGTTAGATACTAACTACAGTTCTGTCTTTTTATCTACCTACCTACCTAAGTACTTAGACTATCCCCAGATTAAACTCAGTATATAAAAGGCGAGGACAGGTAGGGATAGAAATGACCAAGACCTGTAACCAAGAAAATCACTGAAACTTCATGAGGTATTAAAGAGAAAATAATACAGTTTAAATACAGTTTTAAACTGCCTTGAATCTCTTCTTTAGCCATTTAAGATAAATTGCATAACCTGTCACATAAACATTGCAGGGGAAAAATGACAAATAAACCTTCAAAACAGTCTTTCTCCTTCGAAGAATCTCAAGAAATACCTACTCATCAGAAGTCCTTAGCATAGATTAAGGTTAAACTGCCAATTTTATATAAAACACACAGTGCAGTAGCCTCCAAATTTGTCTGTGTGTTGGTATAACAGTATTGATTTCACCCCTTCATTTCCATTCTTCACAAGTCTTCATATCTACAGAGGGAAGGCTCTAGAAAGTGTGCACACACAGGGCAAAGAGCACCAGGCAAAGCTGCCTCTGGCTCTCACTCACTTGCTGAAATCACAAGCCACACCACTGCCATCCATCCCAGGCCCTCAAGGCCGCCCTATACTTTTTCTAAGCCTCTCGCTTTTGTTAAGATCAGCAACTCAAACTGAAGCTCCAAGGTTTTTTTTGTTTTTTTTGTTTTTTTTACTTTTTCTTGAAAATATAACAACACAAAACAGAATACTACATACAAAAAAGATCACGGTTTCTGGTTATAAGAACCACAAAAATCCTACTCTATCTTTGCTCACTACTTATTAACAGAGCTGCTTTTTACAATGGTTGATGTCTCCAGAAAGCCACGGATTATCCTGGAAGTATATATGAAAGTACATTTCAACCGTCTAAAGGAAAGTTATTTTGAAAATGAGCCTTACCTCCCCATTTCAGGCCACGTCACCCTTAGATACCGTTAGTTTTCTCCGTGCATACAAACTGACCTAGTGTTCAATTTTCATGCAAATCAAATAAATCCTTGGTCTATGTCAGACATGAGACATTTTTCAAATCATATTTGATGTGGGAAACAAAGGCAGAAGGAAACGGCAGATAAAATTAAATTTCCTTATAACCTGCAGCCCACTGACAAATGCTGGAGGCAGGCAGAGTAGAACGTTCCTCCAGGAACTCCCTCCTGTCTTACTGTTAATGCTTTGCTAGAGGAAAAAACAACCTTAGCCTGACAATAGCTAGGCCTCCAGGATCTTGTGAGTCTTCTTCAGCATAGGAAAATCCTTCCGGAAACTTCCTTCTCTTTACTTAGCCTGACTTCCAAGTATATAATCAGTCACTCCTGATTACATTTACTGAAAGTCAAATAAGCTGTTATCCCTTTTGCAATTTGTTAGCAAAAAGGTGACTTAAAATGATGGTTAATTCGGTCTCAAAAGTTTTCATGGGTAATTGTTAGGACAGCTTTCAAAGTTTTTGGTAATCTGAAACTTTAAAGTTTTGCTTGGATGACAAACTGAAATTGAATCCTTTGGACATCTAAGTCTTTTCCAAATGAGATAAAATACTAAAGCATTGATTATTGAATGTTGGTTTGTGTTTTTGACCTACTACAGAGAAAATAAAGATATTTGGGCCTGATGGTAAACTTGCTTTGTGCATTATACTTACTGAGGTTTTAAACTTCCAAGATTTAAATTGTAAATGAAATCATTTGACCAGGTAGGCCTTTTTATTTAGTATGTTAAGTTACTCTGAAAGCATGATGAAATAGTAAGTCTTTGGTTACATTTGGGTAAATGCTTTAACTATTCTGGAGATTATATGCAATTCCTGAAGTTATATTTTAATAAATTAGCCACCACATGATATTCTGATGACTGAAGTGTTATGTGTCACAGAAATAACTGGATTTCTTGCCAGCGATATTGCAATCTCTCATCAGATCTTTAACTGTGTCCATTTTTTAGTTTTTTTGTCATTTATAGTTTTTCTGACTCGTGTTCGAAATATTGCTGGTTCTCTAATGTTTGCTCTTCCAGATTAAGAAAATTTTCTTTTAAGATACCCATAATAGGGGCACATGGGTGGCTCAGTCAGCTAAGTGTCCGACTTCGGCTCAGGTCATGATCTCACGGTTCCTGGGTTCGAGCCCCGTGTCAGGCTCTGTGCTGACAGCCAGCTGAGAGCCTGGAGCCTGCTTCAGATTCTCCCTCTCTCTCTGACCCTCCCCTGCTCGCACTGTCTCTATCTCTCAAAAATAAATAAACATAAAAAAAAAAAGATACCCATGATATACAGGGCACCTGGGTGGCTCAGCTGGTTGAGCATCCGACTTCCCCTCAGGTCATGATCTCATGGTTCCTGGGTTCGAGCCCCACGTTGGGCTCTGTGCATAGACTCGGTATATTCTCAGACGAAACCAGACATGCTTAAGGAGCGGCGGTTGACTTTCTGAAACAGGCAGCCCATTGGAACTGTTGGCCTGCACCTTGCTGGCAGAGCTCCCAGCAGCCTTTCCAGGTAAGTAAAGAACGTCACTTTCTGGCAGGTGCAGGAACCTCAGGATACTTTGGGGACCTTGAGAAGAGGAAGTCACCCAAAGTTAGAGGCACTACAGGCATGCCTGATGGCAAGCACTTGGCTCTGGGCCTGGACAGGCTTTACTATGAGTTCAATCTAAAGGTTCCTTATGAAAAAGCTCCAACAAAACAAATTTTTAAAAGATCTCTATGATCTATCACTGTTCTTGCTGAGTTTATGTAAATAATCAGGCCAAGTTTGTGTAAATTGGACTTGTTTTACAAACAAATTAATCGTTATTTAGCTACGACTCTCCAACCTAAGGTTTCAAATCTTCTTCCAAAAGGCCTTTTCCTACTGCAGACCTATCAATAAATGGACAAGGAATCCTCTGTTAAATTATTCCCTTGAGGCCAGGTTAATTCATAAATCTCTAACTGAATATGCAAACTGTATCCTCCCTAAACCTGGGCTGACAGTTGCTAGCAATTCACCCCATGTGAACCCCGAGGACCTGCTTCACTTAAAGGATTGGAAGTCTAATGCAGCAAGAGACTTAACCCAAAATTGAAGGGCTCCGACCAGGCTGTTCAAGGGGAAAGGACATGGGAAACAAAGGCAGAAGTAAACGGCAGATAAAATTAGATTTCATTAAAACCTGCAGCCCATTGACAAATGCTGGAGGCAGGTGGAGTAGAACGTTCCTCCAGGAACTCCTTACTGTCTTACTGTTAATGCTTTGCTGGAGGGAAAAACAACCTTAGCCTGACGATAGCTAGGTCTCCAGGACCCTGTGAATCTTTTTCAGAATAAGAAAATCCTTCTGGAAATTTCGCTTTAACTTTGCCTCCCCTAACTCCCAAGTATATAAATCCTGGGGCAGCTCCTCCTGCCCAGGGGGTCCTGTCCCCGGGCTTTAATAAAAATACTTTTTTTTTTTTTTTTTTTTTTGCATCAAAGATGTCTAAAGAATTCTTTCTTGGCTGTCATTTCCATTTCTACCCCCCACTTCACTCCACCTCCACCAATATCCTACCATAATTCCAAAACCACATCAAATTCACTACAAAAAACTAATACAGCTAAAAACTTCACTAACCTCAACAATCTACAGCATTGTACACAATGAACAAAACAGGCCCCTTAACCTCTCTGAGCTATGAGACTTCCAATGATGTAGGTTTCCAGCAGTTCCTATCAATGATTGCTTTGTCTATTTTTAATACATGCAATAAAACATAGCTGTTCATACACTATCCTAAAAATATAATGAAACCTAGTAAGTTCAGATAAGAAGGATATGCCTAATCAGTTTACTTTGTTATTTATTAGCAATGCGAATCATATCAAATTCATTTTTATGTTTTTTAATGTTTTATTTATTTTTGAGAGAGAGAGAGAGCATTCGCGAGCTGGGTAGGGTCAGAGAGAGAGAGAGAGAGAGAGAGAGACAGAGAATCTGAAGACAGGCGCCAGGCTCTGAGCTAGCTGTCAGCACAGAGCCCGATGTAGGGCTCGAACCCACAAACCGTGAGATCATGACTTGAGCTGAAGTCGGACACTTAACCGACTGAGCCACCCAGGTGCCCCTCAAATTCACTTTAAAAAAAAATTTATTTATTCTGAAAGAGTGAGAGAGTCCATGCACAACTGAGCATGAGCAGGAGACGGGCAGAGGGAGAGGAAGAGAGAGAACCCCAAGCAGGCTCCACACCTCTCAGTACAGAGCCCTATGTGGGGCTTGATCTCGCAAATCACTGAGATCGTTACCTGAGCTGAAATTACGAGTCAGACGTTTAGCCAACTGAGCCATCCAGGCACTACTCAAATTCACTCTTTCATTTGTTATAATTACTAAGTAATTATGTGCCAGACACAACACTGGGCACTGAAGTGAACCCCCGCCTCCCCAAAAAAAGACCTTATTTTATGGCCCCTGAGTGTCTACCTACTGACAACCGAGGGAGAAGTGCTATGAAAGTGACACTCCTGTTTGGATAAGGTGCCAGCTCTCAGGGCCCTGTTGGTGCAGTAACAATGGGACCCTCTTGGCTGGCTCACACAAAGGTAGCTAAATTTGGAATAAAGAATTTTCATGGTAATCACATAGGACAAGAAAAATTCCTTACACAAAATCATCCACAATGTTTTGTTCCCTCTAGTATCACAAAAACCCTGCAAGTGTGAGCTTACTGACCTGAAGGTCTGCCTTTCAGGATGTGGGAGTTGGATGCTGAGAATACTAGAGAATTCTGCGATTAGAGTCACCTGGAACATGCATCAGCATATCAATGATCACGAGGTTCTGTCTATCTAATCTGGCCTCTAACCTACACTGGAAACCTTAGCAGAAGTATCCCTTTGGGAAAAAAACTCAAGATTTCATGGAAGAGCAGAGGTTCAAAACACCAAATGAAATTTAACACTATTTTCTAGCCTAGGGTTAATCCTATACAAATCAAAGAGTAATGTAAAAATAATTAGTTAATAAAGCCTGGTTTTTTTTAATGAAAACTCATAGAAGCATAAATTCTGTAAAATTACTGCATGTTTCTATTTTTCAGCATTCCCTAGAGATTCTAATACACTGTTAACATAATTTTTTTTTTAATTTTGCCAGTCTGGTCACCCTGCAGATATCTTCCTGTTGAATGCTAGGATGAGTGAGGCTTGAGGATGCTTTTTACTGTCCCTGGTGCCAAACCTATTCACACTTCAACAAACACTTGGTGAACACTCAGGATTAACATCTACACAGTGGATCAGAAATGCAGTATAATGATGCTACATTGTAACTCTGTCCCTGGGGATCCATGCTGCAGAAACCACATGTGAAAACTGGTTAAGATTTGTCCTCCTGGTAATTCAATAAATACATCACTCTGCTAGGAATTACACTTTTTGGTATTAGTTAGGTTCCAGAATACTTAACAGTCATGTTCATCCTAGACAGAGTAAGAAAGTAATGTGAATGCTAAGTAAGATTACCTTTGCTCCAGAGATGACGAACACATTTGTCCAGAGGCTGATTCAGAACCACAAGGCAGTATTTCAACTTCCCTGTGGAAAAAAAGGAAGTAAATAAGTAGGTAAAGTCTTTTGTTCCCCTCATTTGAGTCTAGAATTACATTCTACTAATCCAGATTTTCTTTTTTCTAAAGTTTATTTATGTTGAAAGAGAGGGAGGGGTGGAGGGGGGGAAGGGGCAGAGAGAGAGGGAGACATAGAATCTGAAGCAGGCTCCATGCTATCAGCACAGACCTGTGAGATCATGAACTGAGCCCAAACCAAGAGCTGGATGCTTAACTGAATGAGCCACCCAGGCACCCCCACTAATTTAGACTTTCAGTTCACACAGAGCTAAATTTCACCCACAGCTAATTTCTTAGACCTTAACTTTAAAAGACACCATAGTTTAACTAGATCTACTTTATTCAATATGTCTACCACATTACTATGTTGCTGAGGACTTGATTATAAAAATAATTTATCACAAAAACAATTGAGTAATTTCTTTTTGTAACAGGTGAAGGGGGAAAATTCTCTTACAATGACATCCTGATGAGATACCACCCCTTTGATACAACTGCTCTTCTACCGGGCTGGCCCAACATCCTCCTGACATTAGTTGCCAGGGGGTATGGGCCTGGGCAATGTGTGTCCTCACATTCATTTTTACCTATTCATTCTCTCCCCCACTATGTCTTTCTCCTCCCCATACAAAACTCTGTGTGTGTCTGCACAGAATCCCAGAGCTCTTTTCATGACTCTTTTATTCCAAGTTTTTAGATGACACTCAAAAGATGAAGACACTTGAAAAGACAGAGGAAAGTTACTTCTCCACCGGTCATTCCAAGCCTTTTATAACGTACTAAAAATAGTGCAAAGCAAAATGCGATCAGGCCGTCGAAAACCTGTCATTCAGCTCAGTCCAAGCACTCCATTTCACTTAGGAAAGAAAATGTTTGTTTGGTGATAAGAAAAATTAATTTTTTAAGCAATCGCAGTGTTAGAAGTGGAACAAGATAAGGAAATGAAAAGGGGATGCCACCGTCCACAGCACACATTATTAAGTGCTGATTATACACCAGGCACTGGGAGCACAAAGAGGACTAAGATTAGAGAGTATCTGGGAGATAAAACATTTATAATAAAGAGGACTTATTCTACAATGCAATATGATACAAGTTTATGAAGAGTGCCGGGTAACAGATAAATGAGTATGGAGGGGGTTCAAAGCCCAGAAAGTCAATAAGGTCTGGTGTCACCCTAGAAATCTTTGTGAAATGCAGATTTCCAAACTTGATCTTAAAAGGAGAAAAGAAGCTGAAAAGAATCAAGAAAAGGGCATCCAGACAAGGAACACCACACACAGGTAACAGCTATCCTTTGGCATTACAGTTACTTCCATGCAGAGTTTCAGAAGCCACATCCTAATGGCAGGAACCCAAGACATTACTGCTGGCATCCCAAACCTCAAGACATCTAGTTTGAGTCGATGCAGGAGTTTAGACTGAGGCACACGGAAGGTATTGAAAAGGATGCAAAACAAGTGGTAAAAGCGATCTGTGTGTATTTGGTAATCACGCACCCAGAGATAAGAACTAAGGTCAGAGAGCTGCCTAGCAGCTGGGATGCTGCAAAGAAAGCAGAGAGAAAAACAAAGGATGAAAGCAAAATTACACTGTTTTGCCCACCAGCCTAGAGCTGAAGGACCTCAACAAAGGAAACGCAGAAAGAACAGTCAGAAAGGAACAAACGCAAAGCGGGGATTTCCAAGAATGTACTGTCAATGACACAGCATGCTACTCAGATGTCACAGAGACTGAGGAACCAGCAACAGCCAACGAGGAGGGCAAATCTCAGAGCGAAATCTGAGAAGTCACAGAGGGAGCCTCGGAGATGCGGAGTTAAGTCAATCAGGAGGAAAGATGCCTCTTAACAAAATAAAAAGTGAACTATGAGAAATGAGGGGGACATGGCAGTGAAGTCAAGAAAAAGTTCTTCGAACACAGAAGCCATCTTATATTCTAAATTTTTTTTTTTACTGTTTTTATTTATTTTAGAGACAAAGAGAGAGACAGTGTGAGCAGGGAAGGGTCAGAGAGAGAGGGAGACACAGAATCTGAAGACAGGCCCCAGGCTCTGAGCTAGCTATCAGCACAGAGCCTGATGCAGGGCTTGAACTCACAAACCCTGAGATCATGACTTGAGCCAAAGTGGGATGCTTAACCGACTGAGCCACCCAGCCGCCTCCATCTTATATTCTAAAGAGGAGAGATGTGAGAGGAAGAAGAGTGGATTCCTTCCTTCCTTGAGTAGGAATTTATAGAGCACAAAGCATGCCAGTCCAGGCCCTTCTGAGACTGCAGTGAGCAGGAGACGCGAGCTTCTGGCCCTCCTCAGACTTCCATCCTACTGATGAAAACAGGTCCTAAGATCGAGGTACATGCAGAGACACACAAATCTGAGGTAGACGTGAGAACGGTCGATTTACTTATATGTGAACAAAAAGAAAGCAAGAATATGGAATTAAAGCAGAATGTGAACAATTTTAAAACAATTGCTACAAGAAGTAGATTACAGCAGGTGAAGGCCCATAATTTTAAAACTATAAATTCACTTGGGGTAACTAGCAAATAGAGGATCTCAGATCCATGTATAATTTCAGGACTTTTCTCCCACTGATTCTGCAGAGGGGGAGCAGGAATAGGCACAAACTAGATGATAAACAGGGATGACATGTGGTTTGAGAATTGGCAAAATCGCTGGTCAGGAGGGAAAGGGAATCCAGGGTGCTCCTCTGGGCGGGCATGACCACGAGTGACTATGGCCGAGACCAGTAACCGCCTGAGGATGTTCTTCCTCTTCTTTAACAACAGAATCCTGAAGGATGTTTTCATTTGGTTTCTTTTTTTAATCTTTTTTAAATGTTTTATTTATTTTTGATACAGAGAGAGAGCATGAGAGGGGGGTGCAGAGAGAGAAGGAGACACAGAACCGGAAGCACGCTCCAGGCTCTGAGCTAACTGTCAGCACAGAGCCCGACGCGGGGCTCGAACCCACGAACGTGAACGTGAGATCTGACCTGAGCCGAAGTCGGAGGCCTAACTGACTGAGCCACCCAGTCGCCCCTCATTTGGTTTCATTTTGGGGCTTTGCTGTTTTTTGCTTTACTGGGCACATTACCGTCCAGGTGAAAATTTATGTATCCCAGACTCCTTTGTAACAAAATGTAGTGTTATGATTAAGTCTGGCTAAGGAGATGTATATTAGACCTTTGTAAGTTACTTGTAGGGAGTCTCCTTAAAATGGAGGTAGCTCGGGGTGCCTGGGGTCCTCAGTTAAACGTCTGACTTGTGCTCAGGTCATGATCTTGCAGCTCCCCGCATCAGGCTCTCTGCTGTTAGCTCCTAGAGCCTGCTTCAGATCCTCTGTCCCCCGCTCCCCCACCCCTCCCCCATTCACTCTGTCTCTTTCAAAATAAATACACTTTTAAAAAAATGGAGGAGGCTCTATTCTCTGCTTCTTTTCTTCCATCCTGCCTTCTGGATCAAGGATTGAAGAACCGCTGAGTAAAATTTTAGCAGCCACCTGCTGTCATCAAAAGAGCACCAGCCTACAGGAGCTGGGTCCCTGATGACTCCACAAAGCCTCAAGCCCACACTTCACTGCCTGCCTACAAGTTCTTTTATGTGAAGAAAACTAGACTTCTATTTCAAATCGTTATTATTCGAGGTTTCCCTATTCTACAGAGAGAAACTCAATTTTAATTAACATAATGATCATGGTCAAGGCTGTGTTGAGACAATCTAGACAGAAATTGGAGAGGACTTTCAAAATGCATAGGCACGTATCACAATGGAGGAAGGAAAACTTGAACCCACGCATTCATTCAATGTGGATGGAACATCAGTCTAAGAAATTCATACCCTGGCACACAGTGAGTGCTCAGTGTTACTGGCAAGGAGTTAATAATTTGGATAAATGTTTGGCAAGGTCTGCACTGCCAAAGAAGGCATTCAACAATACAATATGTATATTTAAATAAATGAATGAAACCACCTTCTGTCACAGATTCTTTGATACATAAACTCATTCCTCAAAGAGAAAGGATCTATTATCCACATTACCGCTCCTCTACACCAATATTTTCACTAAGGTGGTATCTGTGAAGTTATTTTTGAAAAGAATCAGAGTATGAAAATATATGATACAGTTATGATTCACTAATTAAGTTATTAGTAATCAAGAATGAACCATTTAAGCAACGTCACATCATTCATGTTAAGCCGGTTCTATCTATGGGTACGCAAGTCCTGGGATCCAATATTCTTTCCTTTTCTCATCTAGCGCCCCCTGGAACTTTAACTCATTGAAGTCATTTTGGCATTCATATCACACTTGAGGCCTTACTGATGCATAGGCTGCAGAAAAGTAGCATCCAGAACTACCTATTGTAACTACCCAGTTATGGGAGTCCATCTCAAAGCAGACATTCTAAAATCTAGAACTCCGCATCACTCTGGAGTACTAAATCATGGGACACTGCCTTCGACTCTAAATGTGAAAGTTTATATAAAGAAAGTTAGCAACATGGAAGTAAATGGACAGTATTATTTCAAGTATTTGCCCAGCTGTCACACTGACGGATATGCAAACAGATGTAAGAGGAGAGCTGGGAAGAACCTCCTCATTATGCTATGAAGACCACAAGTTTTTATATCAAGTGCCCTAAGGCAATCTCAAAGAGAAATCTAAGAGCAGAGAACACCAATTTCAAGAGTATGAGAACTCCTTCTTTATGTAATGCACTCCATTTTAAAGAACAGAGAACAATGTCGACTGGTCTCAACTCTTCAAACATCAAGTCAGAACTAGAATTGCTTTCTCTAAAGGGTTTCAATTTAAGCCGAAGACGGCAAGTCCCTGATCCTGGATATATCAAAAACCAAAGTGCTCCAAATGTACCTGGAAATCCCGAATTAAGTACAAAGAGAAACTCCCAGTCAGTAGGATCCTAAGAGACAGGACAATTAAACATAGCATGGTATGTGAAAGGGACCCAGGAACAGAAAATTAACACCAGGCAGAAACTAAGGAAGTCTGAATAAGTGATGCAACTAATAATAAGCTAATAAAAATGTATTAATACTGGTTCATTAATTACACAAATGCACCATGCTAAAGTAAAATGCTATCATGGGAAAAACAGAACATGGTTGGGGGAACTAAAAGGGACCTCTCTTTACTATTTCAATTTTTCTGTAAATATAAAACTGTTTTAAAAAAAAGACTACAAATATTTTAAATTCCTGGGGCATGGGATAAAACAGAACTAAAAACTATGCCATCAAGTAATGACTGAACAATTCCTCCAACAAGGGTCACAAGAGCCCCAAAGTCTGAAGTTGGACATCAGATATAAAGCCAAGAAAAAAGCCCACTGTAACAAAAGGCAAAGATAATTCTATTTCCTTTTGGAAAACTCTATTATATCAAGATTTTCTTTCAATTAACAAAGTAAAGCAAGGACAGTAGAACAGCAAATCCTAAGAAAACAATTTCTTTTTATTTCAGAGCTCCAAAATGAAAATTAGATTTTTTCCAAATCCAATTTATGTAAACAGGAAAAGAAAACATTTCACCAATTTCCCCCACCATCCACATCCACCTCTGGCAACCACCAATCTGTCCTCTACACCTACAAGTTCTGTTTTATTCTAGATTTCACATAAAGAAGACATCATATGGGATTTTTCTTTCACGGACTTATTTTATTCAGCATAATGTCCTCAAGCTCCATCCATGTGGCAGCAAATGGCAGATTTCATTCTATTTTATGGATGAATAATTTTACTATATATCAAATATTTTGTTATACACACACACACACACACACACACACACACACACACACCATAATTTCTTTATCCATTCGTCTTTCAATGAACACTTAGGTTACTTCCATATCTTGGCGAGTATACATAACACTGCAATAAACATAGAGGTGTTTTTATCTGTTTTAAGTTATAAATTGGTATTTGTTGTCTTCAGATAAATACCAAGAAGTAGAATTCCTGAGTCTTATGGTCGTTTTCTCGATTTTGTAAAGAATCTCCATGTTTTTCTCTACAGTGGCTGCACCAATTTATATTGCCACCACCACTGCATAAGATTTCCCTTTTCTCCACATCCTCACCAATTCATGTTCTTATCTTTTTGACAAGTCATTTTAATATGCATGAGCTGACATCTCCTGGTAGTTTTGATTTGCATTTCCCTGATGATTAATGACATTTAGCATCTTTTCGTGTACCTGTTGGACATCTGTGTCTTCTTTTGAAAAAGGACTACTCAGGGGCACCTGAGAACACATGGAACTCTTGGTCTCAATTTCCTAAGTTTGAGCCCTGTGTAGGGTATGGAGTTTAGTTAGAACAATAAATAAAATCTAAAAAAAAAAAAGAAAAAAATATCTATTCAGATCTTCTGCCCATTTCTTCATTGGGTTTGTTTGATTGTTACTGAGTTGTACAAATTCCTTGTATATTTTGGATATTAGCCCCTTATCAGACACATAATTTGCAACTGTTTTCTCCCATTCAGTACGTTGCCTTTTCATTTTGGTGATACTATCCCTATGCTGCGTAGAGGCTTTTTAGATTGATGTCATCTCAACTGATGCTTTTGGTATCAAGATTCAAAAAATCATCAATAAGACCCATGTCAAGGAGCTTACCATCTATGTTTTCTTCTAGGAGTTTTACAGTTTCCGGTCTTATGTTCAAGTCTTTAATCCACATCCAGTTTGTTTCTTGCATATAGCGCATGACAGTGTGGTCAAGTTTCATTCTTTCACAAGTAGCTTCCAATTTTTCCAACACCATTTTTTGGAGAGACTGTCTTTTCCCCACTTGTATATTCATGAATCCTCTGTCATCAATTAATTGACCATAAATGTATGGGTTTATTTCTGAGCTCTCTAGTGTATTCTTATGACCAATGTGTCTGTTTCTATGCCAATACTAAACTCTTTAAATAACATAGCTCTGTAGTCTATTTTGAAATCAGATTTTGACATATCCAGCTTTGTTCTTTCTCAAGATTATTTTGGCTATTTTGGGCCTTTTTTGCTTCTGCAAATTTTAGGATTGTTCTATTTCTGTGAAAAATGCCATTGGAATTTTGACAAGGATTGCACTAAATCCGTACATTGCTTTGGGTAGAATGGACATTTTAACAATCTGAACTCTTTCAGTCCATGAGCATGGAGTGTGACTTTCCATTTCTTCGTGTCTTCTTCCATTATTTTCATCAATGTATTATATTTTTCAATATCCAGATCTTTCTCCTCTTGTTTACATTTACTCCTAGGCACTTAATTCTTTTTGATGCAATTGCGAATAGGATTATTCTCTTAATTTATGTTTCTGATAGTTCATTATTAGTATATAGAATTGTGATATTTTTGTGTACTGAATTTTATCCTGCAACTTTCTATCAGTTTTTTGATGGACTCTTCAGGCTTTTCTATGTATAATATCACATCATTTGCAAATTGTGACAGATTTACTTCTCCTTTTCCAACTTGGATGCCTTTAATCCTTTTCCTTACTTAGCTGCTGTGTCTGGGAACTTCCAATATTACGTCCAATGTAAGTGGCAAGAATGGGCATCATCTTGCTCCCGATCTTAAAGGAAAAGCTTTCAATTTTTCACAGTAGAGTGTAATGTCACCTCCAAACTTGTCATATATGGCCGTTATTATGTTGAAGTATACTTCCTCTAAACCCATCCTGAGTTTTCATATAGATGGATGTTAAATTTTCCCAAATGCATTTTCTTCATCTTATTGAGATGGTCTTATGATTTTTATCCTTCATTTTGTTAATGAGGTCTATCATGTTGACTGACCTGTGGATGTTGAACCATCCCTGCACCCCTTGATCACGGTATAATGATCCTTTAATATATTGTTAAATTCAATGTGCTAATTTTTTTTAATGATCTTGGCATCTATGTTCATCAGGGATATTGGCCTGTCATTTTCTTTCCTTGTATGGTTTTGGTATTAGAATAACGTTGGCCGTATAGCATGAGATTGGAAGAATTCCCTCCTCTTCTATTTTTCTAAGAGTTTAAGAAGAATTGATACTAACTTTTCTTTGAATCTTTTGTTAAAACTCACCTGTGAAGTGATTCTGATCGTGGACTATTGGTTGTCAGGATGCTTTTGACTACTGATTAAATCTTCTTATGAGTAATTGATTAACTCACATTTTCTATTTCAACATGATTCAGTCTTGGTAGCTTGTACGTTTCTAGGAATTTACCTCTTTATTTTAGGTCGTGGAATTTGTTGGCATATAATTATTCACAGCAGTCTCTTATCCTCTGTGTTTCTGCGGTGGCAGTTATAATACCTTCTATTTCATTTCTGATTTTATAGGAATCCTTTTTACCTGGGTAAGTCTATCTAAAGGTTTGTCAAGTGTGTTTATCTTCAACAAACCAGCTCTTTCACTGATCTATGGTCTTTTTAGTCTCTATTTCATTTATTTCTACTTTAGTATTTGTTAATTGCTTCCTTCTACTAACTTTGGGCTTCACTCATCTTTTTCGAGATATAAAGCTACATTGCTTATTTCACACTTTGTTTCTTGAGGTAGGCATTCATCACTATGACCTTCCATCTTTGAACTGCTTTTGCTGCACCCATAAATTCTGGTATGTTACATTTCCATTTTCCTAGTCTCAATGTGTTTCTCTTTTGATTTCTTCTTTGCATTAAATAACATGCAACAGAACCAATGAGTCAAAGAAGACGACTCATTGGTTGTTCTGTTGCATGTTATTTAATCTCTACATATTTGTGAATTTTCCAGTTGTCTTCATGTAATTAATTATGTTGAAACTGTGGTCAGAAAAGAAATCTGACATAAGTTTCAAATGGTTGAAATTAAGACTTGTTTTGTGGCCTAACATATCATCTATCTTGGAGACTGTCCCATTGTACATTTGGGGAAATGTGTATTCTGTTGCTTTTGCATAAAACATTCTATACATACATGTTAAGTCCATCTGGTCTGACATGTCCTTTAAAGCCAATGTTTCTTTATTGATTTTCTGTATCCATTCATTGATCTAAGGGGGATACTAGATTCCCAAATTCTTATTGTATTGCTGTCTATTTCTCCCTTTACATCTCCTGATACAGACGCAGGGGTAGATTTTATTCGCATCTCTAAATCAATGATTTCAAAATGGAAGTCTTGCAGCTCCAGTGTAAAAGGTTTATGTATTTTTTTAATTAAAAAGAAACTAAGACTTAATGATATTTAGCATGCAGGGGAGCCCTAGCACCTCACTCATCCTTGCGGTAGAAGGCCATGAGCGGTCTGTTATAAAGGAGATTTCAGAAGGAGAAAAGCATAGCTCCACACAAAGTCATCAGCAGTGCCCCCACACTCGCTTTTCTCTCAATGTACTATGATGATGTTTACCTGTGCCCAGGAAAAGGGGAGATTTTTACATCAACTAATTTTCACAAATGGCTGAGTGGCTTAAAAATATTGTTCAACACATAGTGAAGATAATAAAAATTCTGCAGAAGCCTAATTATGTAAGAAAGTGACAGTATTTATCATTCCTACCTCCTAGAACCAGCCCTTAAGCTTCAAATCCAATCTCACCAGTTCTGAGAGGAAGTTAGTGGATGGGGGGAGGGAGGAAAAAAGAGAAAGACGAAGAGAATGATAGGAAAAGGAAGGAAGGAGGGAATGAAAAAGCAGATGGTTTAAAGCTTTGGTTTTACAGTAATATCACCAATGAATAAATCTACCCGTAAGTAGGTAGAGAAGTAGGTATTAGCCTCATTGTATATCAGCATCACAGATTTTTTTTTTTTTAAGCCAATATCCAGGGCACCTGGTGGCTCAGTTCATTGAGCTTCCGACTTTAGCTCAGGTCATGATCTCTCAGTTTGTGGGTTCGAGCCCCACATCAGGCTCTGTGCTGATAGCTCAGAGCCTGGAGCCTGATTCAGATTCTGTGTTTCCCTCTCTCTCTGCCCCTCCCTTGCTCGCACTCTGTCTCTGTCTCTCTCTCTCAAAAAAAAATTTTTAATGGTTAAAAAAAGGCAATTTTCTTCTCTAGAAATTCTGATTCAACATGCTGCCAATTGGGTTGGTGTACCATGTTTTTTTAAAAAACCATCGTAAGAGTCTAATACATAATCAAAAGTTGAGAATGATTTGTACGGAGCCTTGAAATATTAACTGAGAGTAGAAAGCCATCATTAATAGCATCATTATTTTTAAATACTGCTTGCTTCATATTTATCATACTCTTTTTAATTGTTTTCTGAAGTTTACATATATATAATTATTTGTGATTTTTTATAAACAGAGATATATTGGTTGTTTTTCTTCAACCAATATAATTTAAAAGAATTAAAGACCAGCACTCTAAATGAAAATACAGTGAAATAAAACACAATTTTTTTTCATGTTTTTTATTTATTTTTGACAGACAGAGAGAGACAGCACGAGCAGTGGAGGGTCAGAGAGAGAGGGAGACACAGAATCCAAAGCAGGATCCAGACTCTGAGCTAGCTGTCAGCATAGAACCTGACAGGGGGCTCGAATCCACGAACCCTGAGATCATGACCTGAGCTGAAGCCAGTCGCTTAACCGACTGAGCCACCCAGGCGCCCCAAAGCACAATTTAAAATAGAAAAAAATTACTGAAATGCATTAGCAACTTACCAAGGGTTTAATGATCTCTATTTTAAAAAATTAGTGGGGGAGCACCTGGGTGGCTCAGTCGGTTAAGCATCTGACTTTGGCTCAGGTCATGATCTCACAGTTAGTGGGTTTGAGTCGTCTCGAGCTCTGCGCTAAAAGAATTGTGTGTGTGTGTGTGTGTGTGTGTGTGTGTGTGTGTGTGTCGCTCTCTCACGCTCTCTTCCCCTCCCCCATTCATGGTCTGTTTTCGCTCTCTCTGTCCTTTGAAAATAAACATTAAAAAAATTTTTTTAATTACTGGAAGACAGATATAATCAGTATTAGCCAAAACACATGCCAGTCATTATATGTAACAGCTACACTGTCAGAGGACCAAAGACCACTATTATGAATCTCTCATCCCTAATACTTCAGTTAAACAATAAAAACTCTAGGGCACTGAATTTCATTTTCATATTATACAAACTTGTACGCTTAAAAGATTTTTTTTCAAGTGTGCACAGGGAAATCAAAACTCAATTCATTCTTTGAGAAAATAAATTGCATGTGGAAAACACAGAACTATTAAAAAGCTCTGAACAAATCCTTCATATCAAACAAAGTCTATTATAAGAATCAAATTACCAGTGAACTAAGCATTGATAAACCAGATAGAAGAAATTGCTCAGAGAAAGCAAAGAGCAGACATAAACAGATATATCCCTGAAAGATCTCCTGCTCCACCCACCAGGAATGACCAGTCACTATATCCCAGTTATACCAGCACATGAATAAACTGTGCCCCCTTCCATTTGCACAAGGTCATGGTTTAAGCGCGCTAAGTTAGAGATGGTCATCTGACCTCAATCTTCAACTTTGGCCCCACCTCTTTCATTTTTCAGCAAAACTCACTTCAATGAGGTTTCCATCCCACCACCTCCATGATAGGTCTGTTGTTTCAGTCATCCATAACCGTCTATTATAAAACTCAACAGCTAACTACAGGCCCTCACCTTGCATAGCAAACTACACCAAATCTCGCATCCCTGTCTTCAATCACATTCCTTCCTCGATGACGGTTTGGAAACTACTCTGCATTGGTTCTCCTCCCATCTGCCTGGCCACTCCTTCTCGGTACCCTTTGTGGCTTTCTCATCTTCTGCAGAAGAAGCACTCACATATTTGTTGGGGCACCTGGGTGGCTCAGTGGGTTGAGCATGACTTCAGCTCAGACCACGATCTCAAAGTTTGTGAGTTTCAGCCCCGTATCAGGCTCACCGCTGTCAGTGCACAGCCACTTCAGATCCTCTGACCCCTTCTCTCTGCCCCTCCCCTGTGCACACACGCTTTCTATTGCATGTGTGCTCTCTCGCAAAATAAGCATTAAAAAAGAAAGGCACTCACACGTTTGTTGAGTACCTCTTCCAATTCTACTTTATATCCATATACAATAAATTCTCTCAAGCTACGTTTCTCTAATAAAATGAGGTCCCCACCCTCAGTTTGTCTGGGGATGAACAGGTTCCATACCAATACAATTCCTCAGAGAATGAACTAACACCCTTGTAAAACGCAATAACCTCTTCTAGATCCTGGAGTCCTTAGTCCGACTCTTAAATGAATGTTACACAAAATATTCCGGGGAGGATACTGGGAAAACTAAACAGTAAAATCAATCACCTTGCCTTAAAACAGCTAACTGGTGTTTTTTAAATGTTTCTGTTTGGATTTCAAATTTCAATATATTTAAACTAAAAACAAACCAACAGTTCACTCTTCCCCCCATGACCCCACTGGCAATTAACCAATCTGTTCTCTGTACCTACAAGCTGTTCTGTTGTTTTAGATCCCACATGTAACAGAGCCCATGCAGTATTTGTCTTTCTCGGACTTACTTCAGTTAGCATAATGTCTTCAAGATCAATCCATGGTGTCACAAACCACAAGACTTCTTTTTTGTGGCTGAATAATATTCCATTGCATATGTACACCGCAATTCTTTATCCATTCACCCATCACTGTATAGATCCTTAGGTTACTTCCATATCATGGCTATTGCAAATACTGCAATAAACATAAAGGGGTTTCCATTTTTCTGAATTAGGGTTTTTGTCTTTGGCTACATCCCTAGGTCATATGGTAGTTCTATTCTTAATTTTGTGAGGAACCTCCACACTGTTCTCCATAAGAGTTGCACCAATTTATATGATCACCAAAAATGCACACATGTTCCCTTTTCTCCATATCCTCGCCAACACTTGTTATTTGTCTTTTTGATACTAGCCATTCTAACAGGCATCAGGGGACGTCTCACGGGACTTTTGATTTCCATTTCCCTGGTGATTATTGATGTTTAGCATCTTTTCCCAATACCTGTTGGCTGCCTGTGTGTCTTCTTTTAAAATGTCTATTCAGGGGCACCTCGGTGGCTCAGTGGGTTTTGTGTCTGACTTCGGCTCAGGTCATGATCTCACAGTTCGTGAGTTCGAACCCCATATGGGGCTCTGTGCTGATAGCTCAGAGCCTGGATCCTGATTCAGATTCTGTGTCTCCCTCTCTCTCCACTCCTCCCCTGCTCATGCTTGGTCTGTCTCTGTCACTCTCTCTCTCTCAAAAATAAACAAACATTAAAATTTTCTAAAAATTTTAAAAATGTCTATTCAGGGGCACCTGGGTGGCCCAGCCGGCTAAGCATCCAACTTTTGATTTTGGCTCAGGTCATGATCTCATGGTTCATGAGTTTAAGCCCCACATCAGACTCTGCACTGACAGCATGGGGCTTGCTTGGGATTCTGTCTTCCTATCTTTCTGCCCCCTCTCCTACTTGTGCACGTGCATTCTCTCTCAAAAATATATATTTTTAAATGCTCTATTCTTCTATTTTTTCACTGGATTTTTTTTGTTCGTGAGTTGCACAAAATTTTTGCATATTTCGGATATTAGCCCCTTAATACATGATTTGCAATTGTTTTCTCCCACTCAGTACGTTGCCTTTTCATCTTGGTGACACTATCCCTGTGCGGGGCAGAAGCTTTTGCTTTTGTGAATGTGCTTTTGGTTGCATATTCAAAAAATCACCACCAAGACCTAGGTCAAGGAGCTTACCACCTTTGTTTTTTTCTAGGACTTTCATGGTTTCAAGTCATATATTCAAGTCTTTAACCCATTTGGAATTTGTTGTGTAGGTATAAGATGGTGGTCCAGTTTCATTCTTCTGCATGTGGTTATTCAGTTTCCTCAACGCCATTTCTTGAAAAGACGGTCCTTTTGGCACTATGGAGGTTTCTTTTTTTTATTTGCTCTAAGTTTATTTATCTTGAGAGAGAGAGTCCAAGCAGGGGAGGGGCAGAGAGAAGGAGAAAGAATCCCAAGCAGGCTCCACACTGTCAGCATAGAGCCCTGATGTGGGGCTCAGTGTCACAAACTGTGAGATCATGACTTGAGCCAAAATCAAAAGTCAGACATGTAACCAATACACACACACACACACACACACACACACACACACACACACACACACAGGTTTATTTCTAGACTATTCTGTTCCACTGACCTATATGTCTATTTCTATGCTAATACGATACTGTTTTGATTACTATAGCTTTCTCATATGTGTAATTTGAAATCGGGGAACATGATATGTCAAGCTTTGTTTTTTTCCATCAAGATCACTTTGACTATTCAGTCTTTCATAGTTCCATATAAGTGTTAGGACTGCTTGCTGTTTTTCTGAGAAAAATGCCATTGGAGTTTTGGTAACGATTGCATTAAATCTGTATGTTCCTTTGGGTGGTATAGGCATTTTAATGATACCAATTCTCCCAATCTATGAGCATGGAATATCTTTCCATTTACTTCACTTTCTTTCATCTCAGTATGATAGTTTTCAGGGCACTCTTTACCTCCGTGGTTAAATTTATGACTCACCATTTTATTCCTCTTGTTACAATTGTACATCAGACTGTTTTCTTAATTTCTCTTTCTGATAATTCATTATTCATGTATTGATATTATATCCTACAACTCTACTGAATTCTACATTTCTAAGAGTTTTTTTGATGCAGTCTTTAAAGGTTTATACATAGAATTTGCCATTTGGAAATTGTAGCAGTTTTACAGCAGTCTTCTCTATTTGGATACCTTTTATTTATTTTTCTTCCCTAATTGCTATGGGTAGGACTTCCAATACTATGTTAAATAAATCGGGTCTTAATCATTATAAATTAAGAAAAATCCAAAAAATCTGGAGATGCTCTGCAGAAGTACAACTAAATAATTAAAGAGTTTTGAAATATTTTTATGAGAATAAATTATGGCTTTTTGAATTAAGTGGATATTTATGTTTAATACCTATTTAGGGAACAAAGGAATCCATGTATTATGCCACAGAGCCTGAGAAACCTTATTAGCATTTAATCTTTAAGGTATTTAGAGTCTGAAAGGCTTAAATCAATTTCTATGAAGAGCATTACCTACTTCCCACAATGCAACCATAATGGGTCTGTCCAAGTTTGAGTATCTTCATACTGTAAAAAATAGGCCACTAGAAACAAAATGCTTCTGAGAACCCCTCACAGGAAGCCACTGTGCTGGGAGCGTACCTTACACCTGGGAAGCTTCCATTGTGTAAGCAGAGGGGAGGAGGAAAAGGAAGTTAAGTCTAACAAAGTTTTAAGCCTTTCTGGACATTAAAAAAAAAAAAAAAAAGGCCACACCAAGAAATATTTTCTTTTTTCACCCTTGTAAGGTTAACCATATACCTGTTTCCAAAAACCATTTTCATCATAACCCAAATGAAGGAAGCGGAGTTCTTCATGTGTGAACACTGACATCGCTCGAGTTGCTGACAGAATTCAAAGCCGCTCCATCAACTGTCCTTTGCCCTGCTGACCTGGGCGACAATAAACTGTGTTTCCCGTCAGTCAAAAAATCAATCACCACCTAGCAAACTCAGATGTAGTGTCACAACCTTAAGGGTTCATCATGAAGCACTAACAAATTACAGTCCCTCACACTGGTTTTGACACGTTGACAGCTACGTCCACAACAGTGCTCACACTTGAAAAGTCAGTTCATAACGTTTTCTGAAGGCAAAATCCATCTAAGGTTGGCACATGCTTCTAAAACAGAATGCCTATCTTCTATCCCTAGGCTACTCCTACAACCTCGACTATTTGCAGCCACCTCAAAAAGCACAGCACCCCTCTAGCTGGCCAGCGGTGAGGGCCAAAGAGGTTCAACAGGCCAATAAGACCCCCTTTTAAATACCTTCTCGAGATCTTCTATTTGGGCTTGATTAGGTATCGTGAGAACTATGGGGGGGGGGGGGCAAAGCTTTCTATAAGGCAATATTATAAATAATGACAATACAGAGAACTTTTTAAATATTCCTTACACAGGCTTTTGACTCAAAAGGAATACCAATTTTTATAATCAAAATTATAGTCCAAATTAAGCTATACTGGGATATATTCAAACCACACTCTGATATTCTCTGAGATCTCGTTTATAAGGAGAAAACAAGTGACATTTATTTGGAGTTTCGGGGTTTACTAGGCACTGAGCAAATGTCCTTCTCAAATCGATGGGGGTAACATAGTGTATGATCATGTGATTGGTCAAAGCACTGCTGAATAAAATAGAAGTCTTTTTGTTCCAAGCGCCTGGGTGGCTCAGTACGTTGAGTGTCCGACTTTGGCTCAGGTCATGATCTCACAGTTTGTGGGTTCGAACCCCGCATCAGGCTCTGTGCTGACAGCTCAGAGCCTGGAGCCTGCTTCAGATTCTGTGTCTCCCTCTCCCTGCCCCCACCCCCCCACCGCTCACGCTCTTGTCTCTCTCTCTCTCAAAAATAAAAATAACATCGAAAAACTAAAGAATTTTTTGTTCACTCTTCAAAGAAAAGAAAAAAGGGGGCAGTACACAGATTTTAATTCCAAAGAACCCTGTACCATGAGGCAATTCTGAGTGTCCCCATACAGTCCACTACATGAAGACGTAAACCCACAAGGGAAGAAACCTCGCTGAGCTCTGGCTAAACAAGCACTTTTAGCTCGTGGGCGCTATGGGCTTTTAGAGAACTTAAGAGGAGCTTCTATCAGTAGGTCCCAGCTTTTCAGCAAACGATCTGCCCTCGGACACTGGTAAACACTCACATGCGAACACCTAACGCCTCAGTGGCCCTTACTCAGATCCAGAGGAAGTAAAAAGAACATGTCGCATTTCTTAACTTCTGGGTTATTTGGTTTCCTTTTCATAGAAATGATATACACACAAAACGGAATGTAAAGCAAGGCTATCCAGAGGTTTGGTTTTGTTTTTAATAGGAAAGAATGGAAACAATTTATTTGCATAGGTTTACACTACGCCCCACATATCAAGCAAGGTAACAGTAAGGGCAAAAGCAAGGGGCAAATGAATGAACGTGTCCACATTTTATAAAGAAAACATACACATATATTTCTGCAAATGCCAAAAGGAAAAATGTTAGTTAGATCACAAAAATAGAAGGGAGCATTAATTTTATCTTTTATATCTTATGAATTTGGCACCCTGTGCCTATAGGATTAAAAACAAAGTGAAACAGAAGAGTTTAACAACGGAAAGAAAAGAGCATGCCAGCCAGCATGCCCAACCCCAACGGTGATGGACAGCAATCGCCACACTGGAGTATAACAAAGAATTACTAAACAGTGCGCTGAGTTTCAGATCAAAAGTTAAAAGCAGATAATTTGGAACACTATCTAGCAATCTTTCCTCCCAAATTACCAAGTAATTTACACTATTTAAACTGAGTGTTAGGGCTCAGTCGGTTGAGCATGCAGCTTCGGCTCAGGTCATCTCACGGTTCGTGGGTTCGAGCCCCGCAACAGGCTCTGTGCTGACAGCTAGCTCAGAGCCTAGAGCCTGTCTTCAGATTCTGTATCTCCCTCTCTCCCTGACCCTCCCCTGCTCACGCTGGCTGGCTGTCTCTCTCTCTCTCTCTCTCAAAAATAAATAAAACATTAAAAATATATGTATTTGTACTGAGAGTTTTTAAATGTTTTTTAAGAAGCTAGGAAACTTGACTTATAAGCAGATTCTCAGGACCGCCAATAAAGACACAACTCACTCTATTTTATAGAACAGAACGTAGGGTTCCCCTCAACCTGGCACTGAAATACATGGTAGAAAATTCAAGAAATACTTGTTCTGAAGCTTAGGGTAAGGTTTGTATAAATCAGTGTTACATTTAAGAACATACCCAAGTCCCAATTCCCAATTCTGTCAGTATTTTCATACTGCTCTCACAAAGAACTTTGGTCTTCAATAGTCTCTGGAATCAGTAAAGGAAACCTCACTGGGAAGAGTGGGGAGCCCTCCAGGGGGCGCTCTCACACACACAGAGCACTGGCAGCCGGCACCACCAGCAGAAAGGGAAAAATTCTGACAAGGGAGGGCACTTTCCACACAGGAATTTTATTTCCTGCCTTTAAGGAAAGGAAGGGACGTCGTCTCCTTGCCCCAGCCACAGAGCAGGAATCACCTCCTGCAGCCAGTGAGGAAACACCACCACTTTCCATCTTGTTCTTCTCCAGAGAAATTCTGTTCAAAGCAACCCCGATTTCTTCCTTTAACTAGTAAAAGCTGACCTTGCCTCTTGTCTCTTTGGACTTGCCGGTGGTTCACCATCGTTTGCTTGTCCCCAGGAGCAATTCCTTTGCCATTCCCTGATAAACTCATTTTGCTAGTAAAGTAACTGGCTATTTTACTTTTAAGGTTGACATTTACCAGAAATGAACACAGAAGAAGGTGTAACAAGCTAAAAACCAATTACCTTAGGAGAATGAGAATCAAAAGGGGAGCGAGAAATCATTAACTTTCTCTGTATTTGCCTTTATATCATATAAATGCCGAAATCAACTCCGTATTCCATTTAAAAGCTCTTTAAGAAGGAGCTGAGGAGGGGGGATTTGTGAGCAAAAACAGAATCCGTTTAGAAACTGAAAACGGGCTGGGGGGCAGACTTCAATATGTTAGTTCTCTCAGAAAAGGAGAAGCTGACCAACGTTGGTGGTGGGGGGTATAACACCAGCCACATACTAGTTAAAAGAAAGCACTCTGGTTCATTTATTCACAAATTCATTTAGTATTTGCCTACCAAACTTCATAAAGGATTTTAACAGCCTGAACAACGCACTTTTTAAGTCAATAGCTGCAGCACTGAAATTAGAGCAGCCCAGTGGTTCAACAGGGAAAACAAAGGGGCCTCCCTCATCGATGAAAACTGAAGATACAGATGGTATAAACTTTCTGCTTCAGACCAGACAGTAAAATTCTATCATTCAACACACACACACACACACACACACGTATATAAATTTACACACATTTATGAAACTTAAATATAAAAACTGAAGAAATTTATCTCAAGATGGAGTGAAGAAAAATCTTCTAGGCAAATGTGCACAGCAAGAAATCAGAAACGAAAATACCGAAATCATTACGAGGCTCACATGCTCATTTCTGAATCTCCCGCATGAAGCAAAAATGCCCAGCGTACAGTAGGTGCCCAGCAACACTGATCAAGTTTATCAATGACTGAAAAGCATATCCTGTTTGGTCAATGGCTGTGCCAGACCCTAGGTTTCCAAGTTGCCCTCTCGGCTCCTCTTGGGTTCTAGTCTACAGGACCGGTCTACACTGGTTCACTGTCTTGTGGACACGTCAGTCACCTTTCTCGTCCCCGTATCTTTGTGGTTTTCCTTCTGCCTTAAAGACTACTCAGCATAACTCGGTGCTTAAGAACATCAGCTTTGAGATCACAGAACCAGCTCAAATCCCAGTTTTGTCATTTATTTGCTGTGTGACTTTGGAGATATTTTAGACACTTATTTAACATGTCCGAGTCCACAAAGTGTGCACTATAATAACGGGAGATTCAATGAAAAAAAACACGTAGAAAGAGCTTAGTATGGTGTCTGAACAAAATAAATCAATACTCAACAAACGTAGTTGTCTGCCCCGGAAAAGACCTGCTTACCTTTCAAAACCTAGAGTAAATATTTTATACTCCTTTTCTCTACCTCTCTTTTACCCATTAATTATTCTCACCTGTAAACCATCATATTTAATTCTTTCCACTAATAATCGTTATATACTTCTCTTTCAACAACAGTGTATACATTCTAGGCATGTAGGGAAAAAAAAATTACGTACTCATTCCTTTTATCTTCAAAACTGAGCAAAGCTCCTGGCACGAAGAAGTCCTGAAATAACGGTTCTGTAACATGAACTTTAAAAACCATGCATTGTGCTGTTTCCCTGTATCACTGAACAGTTACCCTCAAAACTCAACACACACAAACACACACACACGCTCACAAATTCACAAATTTTAGAATGCTCTAACTTTCCAATTAATCTCTAAGACTAGCTCTTAAAAAATTGCTTCTAATAACATCATAACTTGTATGAGCAGAAATACAATCTTAGAACTTTTTTTTAACGTGAAGAACAAACCACAAGAGGCTCAGTATAGGTGTCCCTCACTTAATGAACCATATGGTCCAGTTCTAAAGCAGCTACAAACTGAATTCTATTTCTTTCTTTGCCATTTGTTATAAAGTAAGACACTGATGCTCAAACTTCCTCCTGTAAATCTACAGGCCGGTTAATAATCAGTAACATTTATAGTCAAGTTGCCAATGCCAAGAAGGTTCCGTGTAAACTGCACCCCACCACTGCGCTCCACCCACACATACATCCGGAAATGACGTGGGCCAAAGGGAGGAAATGGACCTTTCCCTTTTTCCTGCCCAGACACATAAAAAGAATGGTTTTTAATATCCTGGCCACACATCCATGAACCTGGTTATAACGTTTCCTTTCTAGAACTTAAAAAAAAAAAAAAAAAGCCTATCTGAATCTAGAAGAGTACCAGGGACACTGTAAGGTGTCAAACATTAGCAAGCTCACACCTTGAACAACCAGCCCAAATAGATGGAGGAGGTGTGAAGCCCTGATTCAAGCACTTGCCAATTTCCATACATTTACAACCTAGTAAGTGGCTGGCCAATTTCTTGAGTACTTAGTAAGCATCTGGAGACACTCTCTTGCAAATCACCACTCTTGAAAAAGGAGACTTTGAATCTCTAGATTTCTGGTAATCTTTTAAAAGACAAGGTGTGTTGATCCAGCCTTATATAAACTCAACAAAACTGTAATCAAAGGCTTCATATTATTGTATGAATCTCAGCATGAATAAAACCCTTCAAAAATGAAAAAAAAATACAGTTCCCTAATTCTTCATTGTAACTAAATAAAATTTAATCAATTTTAAATTTCTGACAGAAAACATTCAGATGATCTATACTTGACCTGAAAGATATTTTAATATTTAATCTAAAAATTCCTCTAACATACCTAAACACAGAATGAAATGTTCCAATAAACAGAATATAATTTGCACTAAAGGAAAAAAAATTACAATCAAACTGGTTTTTGTTTCGTTTTATTTATTCACCAAGTATTACTCAACACTTCCGACATGCCTGGAACTGTTCTAGGAATAAGGGCTACTGCAATGAAATCCCTGCTTCACGAAGTTCACACTCCTCGCAGAAGGCAGAAAGTATACAAAATAAATAAAATACACGGGATATTACACAATGATAAATGCTACAGACGAAAAGAAGGCAGGGAAGTAGAAAAGGTTAGGTCACTGGAGAACATGTAGACTCGAAGGAGGTGAAATATAAGCAGGAAGTGAGAGATGGGGAGAGGAAAGGCACCCCGTGTGCAGAGGGGAACAGTAGTGGGAATTACGGCCAGAAACAGAAACAGAAAGCTGAGGTTTAAGACCTGTATTTCTGAACTTCTCATTTTCACTTTTATTTTTTTTTAAGCAATTAAATGGATTTGTGGTAAGGCTTTCACATCAATTACTATCATTACAAAGAGAATGTTCTCAACAGGGGAAAAAGGCACAAGTTTCATTGCTTTGTTCCTGAAAACGCGGGTGGGGGCGGGGGGGTAGTGGCAAGAGGATGAATAGCCTATTCCTCTCCCTCTTCAGCTCTATGATATTTTATATGCTTTTTTAGGTCTTTATTTTGAGAGACAGAGAGGCAGTGAGTGAGCGGGGGAGGGGCAGAGAGAGGGAGACAGAATCTGAAGCAGGCTCCAGGCTCTGAGCTGTCAGCACAGAGCCCGACGTGGGGCTCGAACCCACGGACTGTGAGATCATGACCTGAATCGAGGTCAGATGCCCAACTGACTGAGCCACCCAAGCGCCCTACGCCTTTTTTTCTTTTAAAACAGTCTTTACAACTCAGCAGTCAAACTGCTAGTTTCACAGATAAAAGTGATGATGAAGCTGATGAAGACAAAGGGCTGAATACCATTTTCACGGAAAAGAAGCCAGGATCAGAAGAACTCAAGGTCCAGTAAGATCAAGATTTCAACACTGCTTCCAGAAGTCAAGGTAATGCTCTAGATTTCTGAGTCCACTGCTCATTCCACTAGATGTTTAAACTACAAGGAGGGTAGTGCCACCCAGACTGCTCTCCAGGACCTCAACATTACTTCAAAATCACCAGCGAGCAGTAGCCGTACATGTAAAAAGCTAGCAGACCCTGAGAGCAAACCAAACCATCCCCAGGCCCCCTTCTCCCTACCTAACCCCGAGCAACGCTCCACGTCAGCAGCACTCCAAGGGCCACACGACCAGGCCTCAGGCTCTTACAACCAACCTTTGTACCCAGCAGTCATGTGAGATTTTGAAGTCAACTCATTTCTCAATATGAGAAATTACCAGTTACTTTTAGTTCCAATTTCCCAAACAGGGTGACTAGTGCTACTTCCCATAAAAAGCCCTAGGACACAACGGTGGTCAGACATGAGGAGATACTGTACTCATAATTTTTATGAGCAAACATGGCTCACGAATTACCTACTTAAAATTCTCTTATTGTATTTGTAGGTTACGTTTAGCATTACGAAAGCAGAGAACACATTCGGGTGCGTTCCCAGATCCTGTGCCCGGTCCTCCATGAACAAGGACATGACTGGAGCCATCTCAGATGGAGCTGGCGTGGCCACTGGAGGGAAAAGACACTCCCTGACCTTCCTCTGACCAGCGCCAAAACCTGTGGGCTGGGCAAAGGGTTCGAGAAGTCAGCAGAACAGACACGTGACCACATGACGGACAGTCAGGAACCTTCTGAAGACGAAATCAGCAGTCACTCCCTGCATAAGCCCCAGCGGCTGCGCTGGTCAAAACCCCCACAGAAAACTTTCCTCCCCTCTTAGTTCATGTAAGTGGCCCCACTTCCTTTTCCTCATAAAAGCCCCTAAGTGATGCCGTCAGTGCAATTAAAGCCAATATTTAAGTGACTCCTGTTATCACTTTACACCAGTGTCCTGAGTATTTGTGAGATGTTATAAGATTATAAACAAATAAAGTTTGAGGAATTAAGATGCCGGAATAAAACAAGTGCCTGTTAAGCAATGATCATGATGTTCTCTGCTTTTCTCACAGAAACTCATCTTTACAGTTAAAAGGCAAGTGACTCCTTTTGACGCCGTAAGAAGCTGATGATATTAAGATGATTACTGATGTTTTCCAGCCAATGAAGAAATTAAGTCTCAAAATAGACAACGTGAAGAAAAACAAATGAAACAAACAAGGCGGCAAGCATGGTGAGATCCCTGTTAAGGGAAACCTACCCTCCTCTCCCCAGGGTGCAGGGGTGGGGGGTCACAGAAAACTTACTCTAGAACTCCTGAAGGGCCAGCTAGTGAGTCCTCCAAATGGAAGAAACATGGTACTCAGATAAAATACTGTTTGCAAAAAGGGTAAAACACACAATCGGCAATAGTATGAATGGGGGAAGGAGGGGGTTTGCGGAGGTCATTCCACTGGGGGGGGCCCCAATGCCTTGGCGGCCTCTGTGAGGAAATGGCACCCGAGCCAGAGTCCAGGTAAATGCATTGGCATCTTAGAAAATGAAATTCAGGGCACCTGGGTGGCTCACTTGGTTAGGTGTCCGACTCCTGACTTTGGCTCAGGTAATGATCTCACAGTTTGTGGGTCAGAGCCCTGCATCAGGCTCTGCATTGACAGAGCTATAATATATAATATAGATTAAGCTACAGCTAATGAAATGATTTCCTTGCCTTGCTTCCAGAACTGCCCTCTCTGAGTTCTGCCCCAAGATTTTGGCAGCTGGCCACTCCTAGCTACTTCAGTTCAGGGCTACTCAAGTCAAATAGATATCTGTTCCAATAAACTCTTGAAGATTTTAATGTGCCTCAGTTTATCTTTTAACAGAGGTAATGGCAGTAGAGAAACCTACGTGGTAGCCACATAGTAAAATATATTTAGGCTATTTTAAGTAATGATCACCACCTTCTCCTCACCATTAATTTCAGCTGAAGATTCTGAAGACGCAAATAATTGGTTATCTTTTTTTTAAAAAATCTCCATTCTGATATGGCTATTATTGGTCTTATCGCTTAGAGCAATGTCAAGGTGTTCCAGCAAGCTGAAGATTGTGAATGTCTTCTTTAGACCTGACATTCTCCAATGAAAATGAAATAGCTCTTAACATTATTTTTGCTAATCAACTCCTGTTCGCCACCATTATGATTCAGCAGGTAGGGATTTAAAATTACAGACTTCTGAAAAAGCTAAAAAGAATGTGGTTAAGATTATGAATGAAATCTAAAGACGACAGGTTAAATCTGCTCCCAGGCATAAAAGCCCAGAATATATCCCTCAGCATCTGAAGGCTAAGTGCTAACACAGCAAGCCGTCATCTGACACGCGTCATCTGACACTCGGGGCAGGTCCTTCCTCTGAGCACTGATATGGCAGGAGTCATAAAGTGGGGCTGTGTGAGGAAGTAATTAGAGCTCCCATTTTCCCCAAGTTTTGTCAGGCTCAAAAGAATAAGAAGATGCTCTGCTACTGTTACACAGACTGTCATACAAGTTCTCATACAGTGAGGTAACATTTACAGAATGCTTACTATGTATCAAGTACTGAGATTCTCCCCAACCAGCAAAGGGAAGCTCAAAGAGGGCATGAATTTCTTACAGTTCACTGCCGTATCCACAGTGCAGGGCATAGAGGAGAGACTGCATACGTATTCATTAAATACAGAATAAAAAAGAAAACATAAGTTGGAAATCAAAAGTATTGCATATGTACTACTTAATCTCTACAAAAGGGGGGGGGTCTATTACTTTCCCCATTTTGCCAAAGGAAAAGCTAAGAAATTAATTTGCTAAATGGCAGCCTGAGGCCAAACTTTCCCACCAAAGCCTCAGTAGATAACCTCTACATTTCTTCCCCATCTGTGTCTTTCCTACTTAGGACTACACTCCATGCAAATCCCAAGAGGTCTGAGACAGAGTCCAAGGTAGGGGAAAGAAAAAACAAAAACACCCCAGGAAAGGCTCAGAGGAAGAGTCTCCATAATCTGTCAACAACCAGTGAGCTTCCAGCAGAATTAACAGGCTGCTTCTAAACCTTCAAAGATGCAGAGAATGGCTAAAAAATTAAATGAATCTCTAGGATGAAGGGCAATTTTGGTGGGTGTTTCAGCATTTCAAAGTCCTGATGTCATGGGGTTTTGAATTTTCCTGTTTACTAGTTAAGTCAAGTCTCTTTTTCATACAATTACTTTTCCTTCTATCGGCCTTTAAAGTGGTTTCCCGGGGGTGCGGCAGTCAGTCTCAGCCGGAAGAGCACGCAACTCTTAATCTCGGGGTGGGGTTCGAGCCCCATGATGGGTGGGCATGGAGATTAATTTAACAAAAATGTTTTAGTATTGTTTCCCAAAGTACATATATTGAATGTACTGAGTTTAATATTTATTTTGTCAAATCTAGGCCACAGCTTATCAGAATGTTTCCAAGAATGATTTTTCATACAACTAGGTCATGACTGTCATTTGCTGACAGTGACCACAAGGTGCCATTCCAACCTTAGGAAGGTTAAGATGTGACAGAAACCTAAGTCTGCTTCTTTTTTCCATGGAAAAACAGACACAGCTAGAGAGTGTGCACGAGTGGAAATTTCTCAAGAACAGAAGAAACTTCTGCTTCCTCCAAAGAGCCTTCACAAGATCAAACAGAAAGTAGCAGTTCAAAAAATATCGATTAAAAATAAGTAGAACAATTAGTGGTTTTTAAATTCTGTGATCTCTTTAAAAAATACATCTAAAATAGTGTCTTAAGTAAAACTTTCAACACAAAGTTATAGTGAAACATTTTTTTATTTTTTTAAGGTTTATTTATTTTTGAGAGAGACAGACAGAGACACAGCATCAGCAGAAGAGGGGCAGAGAGAGAGGGAGACACAGAATCTGAAGACAGCCTCCAGGCTCCGAGCTGTCAGCACAGAGCCTGATGTGGGGCTCAAACCTACAAACTGTGAGATCATGACCTGAGCCTAAGTCGGATGCTCAAACCGACAGAGCCACCCACGTGCCCCAAAACATTTTTTTTAAACTAATGAACAGATAAACTGGAAAAATGGATCATTTCTAAACTCCTGGGTGTGTTAACATTTCATGAGAGACTGCATGTTTAACATTTGTTTGTTTGTTTATTTATTTAGGAGACACAGAGAGAGTGCCAGCGCAGGAGAGGGAGGCAGAGAGAGGAGACAGAATTCGAAGCAGGCTCTGGGCTCTAAGCTATCAGCACAGAGCGCCCCACGCAGTGCTAGAACTCATGAACCGTGAGACAGTGACCTGAGCCGAAGTTACACAACCAACTGAGCCACCCAGGCAATTCTTTCCATTTTGTTTGTTATTTTCTTAAATTTAAACATGCACTCTGCAGAATGCATCGGAAACAAGGATTATATGAAAGATGTGAATTGCTGCATGGAGGCCCTACAAATGCTGGAAGATTTACAAGAAAAAATAATGTAACTTGCATAGAGACATTGAGCAGACAGATACTCATTGTAGGTAACTGTAACTGTCATGGTTATTGCTGATTTTTCACATTAATTTATATACTACTCTATTCCATACACATGGCAAACTAATCTTAATGCATATTGGATCTAAAACCAGCAGTTAACAAAACACAGATAACATAAAGCTTTAGGTCACACTTGGTTTTCTTCAAATGCAAATGATATACATTACATACATGAAATATATGGAGAGAGAGTGTGTACCGAACTCTCTAACTGCACCTGACTTTTGGACTTCCATGTTCATTCCACACCATCCAATTTTAGCAAGAATCCTGCTAAGTCAGTTTAAACAGAACTGCCCCCCCCCCAATATCTGATCACCCTCCAAGTCAGATGCGGTCCCTTAGCCTCCAGCATCCCCCAGGTCATCTTAGCCTGCTTCAGCAAGAATCCTGTTAGATCATTTTGGCCAGAATTTTCCTACCCCTGCTCTGTGGCTACAAACTCGCACTCACCCTTGCTGTGCTGAGAGCTGCATCGAATCTCTCTCCTGCTACGAGACCCGCTGAGGTGATCCCTGCACCAACCACCACGGCCCATTTTAATGGGTGTCTCTGAATAGTTTTTCTTTAATAGTCTGAATGTTTTTGTTTTTTAATAATGATCAGATATGAGGAAGAAAGTAAAAATAGAAAATCCTAAAATAGTGTCATGTTTATACATGAGAAAACTTCCTTGTTTTTCTGTACAACTTTTTAAAGAGGGAGAAGCAAAAAGCAGGATACCAAAGATTAGGCACAAGAAAACACGTTTGTCCTCAGATATTTTTAGCCTGAAAAAAATGGGGAATACCTACAAAAGATCTTGACAAAACTATGTATAATGGAAGCTCAAGTGAGTCTGAATAACTTCTGGGGAAGATGTAAGGGGCAGAAAACATACGCAGAGATTATACTAAATGGCTACAGACTAAATGAAACAGAAACAATATATGGGCAGGCCCATCCTATTTTGCAGCACCACGGGGCAGACCAGGGAAAAAAATAAAATGGGAAATGATAAACATCTATATTAGGAACCAAGAAGCAACATAAAAGAAATCACAGACCAAAGATCTTTATCTCTGCTACCAAACAGGAAAGTCTCGTGAAGACAAATGAATGGAGTCTGGCGCCAAATAATATAATGAATTCACCTATTATAATTCTACATTTTCTCATTAATTTTTGGTTGAGTAAGGAAAAGTAGACCAAGAGGTAATTCTGGACTTGAGTTCATTTCACCATAACCAGCAGAACATGGGCTCCATAAGTCCTGGAAGACAACTCTACCTGTAGCGCTCAATACACTCAGTGTATATCTGTAGCTTTTCATAACTCAGTTTCTGGGCCTCAGTTTTCCCATGTATCTGCTTACATAACCGTATTTTACTGTGCTTGGAATTTTTATGTGCTAGACATAAAGGTACAACAGATAGCAATGTTCTCAAATATACCAGAAACTAGCAGGAGACAGATGACTAACATAAGGTTAGGTGAGAAAAATAAAACAGAATAAAAGTGTAAGAATAAACCTAAGATTAGCATGTGTGAACTCAGGGTCAAGAATATACTGAAAATTTTCACCAAAAGAAGTATTAATCTAAAGAATTAAATAACTGCTATCCTTTTCTCGATGTCTAGAATTAAAAATTCTATCTGAATTATAAAACTGATTCATTCAAATTTAAAACTGAGCTATTTGAAAGAATTAGAGAAAAGAGGGAAATTCCTTATACTTGAAACCCATCCAGGGCTCAAATACCCCACTGTTAGCAATGAAAATTCATGTGCCCTCTAACAATGTATTAATTTCTTTTTTTTAATTTTAAATCTATTTAATTTTAATTTTAAATAGTTTATTGTCAAACTGGTTTCCATACAACACCCAGTGCTCTTCCCCACTAGTGCCCTCCTCCATCACCACCACCTTTTTTCCCCCCTCCCCCTTCCCCTTCCCCCCTCAGTTCATTTTCAGTATTCAATAGTCTCTCAGGTTTTGCGTCCCTCTCTCTTCCCAACTCTCTTTCCCTCTTCCCCTCCCCCTGGTCCTCCATTAGGTTTCTCCCGTTCTCCTGTTAGACCTGAGTGAAAACATATGGTTTCTGTCCTTCTCCATCTATTTCGCTTAGCATGACACCCTCGAGGTCCATCCACTTTCCTACAAATGGCCAGATTTCATTCCTTCTCATTGCCATGTAGTACTCCATTGTGTATATATACCACATCTTCTTGATCCATTCATCAGGTAATGGACATTTAGGCTCTTTCCATGTTTTGGCTATTGTAGAAAGTGCCGCTATGAACATTGGGGGACAATGTATTAATTTCTAATCATGAGGCCTGCATTTCAGAAGTCTTGCCTCAGGGAAGAATCTATACAAATAGATGAGACTATGCAACCATAAAGGAAATCCACACTGGCTTAAACCAATGAAGGAAATCTTGCACTGCTCAAGGAAAAATTAAGAGATACCTGAGGATAAGAAAGAATATTAAGGAAAAAGAGCAAGGAATCACAGAACCACCACCTCAAGATGATAAGCAGGGACCAAAGGAATGCTTCCTTATAGACTATCTTCAGAGATTAGAGGATATTAAAGATAACAACGGAAGGGAGGGAGCAAAGCAATGCAGGAGGGAGGAGTGGGCAGAGACAGACAAAGTATACGTAATTAAATTCAACACAAGCAGTAAAAAACAATAGTTACTGAAAAAGACTTCATTATAGATGTGAAAAATACATTAAGGAAACCTCCTAAAATAAAAGGAAAGTTACAAAGAATACTCACAAAGAAAAGAGGTGTAAGGAAATCTATTAACAATAAATATAATAAAATTAAGAGAAGACACAACCCAGTGTTTTCCTCTTGAGGAAAATATTCCTAAAAACATGAAGTTAATTCCTTAAGCAAAAATGAAGATGTAGTTCTTAGACTCTGGTAACAGCTTTCTAACACTTTTGAAAGCATGTAAATACTCAATTACGTACATTATTATATTCAGAATTTTTCCTTCAGTCAACTGTGAGACCTGGTTTGCATTAACATTTCATTCATTCTTCTGTCTGAAATTCATTAAGTAGCTGGCATTTAATTCCGAACACCTATAGTGCTCATTATTTTGGGTGAAGATATTAGAACCAACAAGATTGTTTTGTCCTTTGAAGGCAGAGGTGAAGAGGGTGACCCACCAGGGCATGTCCGAGCTCAAGGTGGGGGGGGAGATAATGCCCGTCCCGTGAAGCTAGTGTGAAGATTATCTAATAAAGAGCCCGTAGCACGAGGTCTAGCTGGGTATGAAGAACCCCAAGGGTGCAGCGAGAG
Source organism: Helogale parvula (assembly GCA_004023845.1). Lineage (NCBI taxonomy): Eukaryota > Metazoa > Chordata > Mammalia > Carnivora > Herpestidae > Helogale > Helogale parvula. The sequence goes on along the minus strand of PJEM01004339.1, from coordinate 51,128 downwards.
GGGCCTGCATCTAATGAATGTTCGGTCATATTTGAACAAACACTAACATAAAGCCACTCCGAGTAAGGAGAATTATGATAAGTGACATAAAAGGAGTTGGCGAAGTCCAGAAGGCACAGTGGGCAAAAAGGAAAACCTGAAGGCAAGGGGTTCCTGAAGGGAAAAGGGAAGGGAAATCTGAATATGCGTCACGCCACCGGAGCGCCTAAAACTGGCCGGCCTGTTCCTCAGGGCCTCTGTGAGCAACAATTCTGGAGCATAAAAACTTCCAGGACAACATCAGTGAGTTAAAACTTTGGAAACTGTGAAAAGACATAAAACGGAGGTGATCGTATTCCAGTAGAACAGGAGAGAGAGAACGTCACAGCGTGTGCAGCGTAGACGACCACAGCACCAGGATGTTGTTTTCTGCTGGGAGAGGATTCTCCGGGGGTTGCTTCCATCTTCGCCCACCTCGGGGCACGGCACTGATGCCTTTGCTCTGGACCCCCTTTTCCAGATTATCTGTACAGTCAGGACACGCAAAGGACAGAATGTCTTCCTCTGGAGCAGAGTAGGTGACTTGCAGGGGGACCCCCTATACACGGTGGCTGTCGCTTACACATGTGCATGTGTAACAGGAATAATGTGTGAACTGCGTGTACCTCCCAGTCCCCTGGGTGCCAGAGAAGATTTATCTGATGAGGAGAAACCGCGTGTAAAGGAATCACGACGCAACACGTAAGCTGCTCCCCCTTCCTTCTCCCTGTAGTGAACCATAGAAACACAATCACAGCCGTGGCGGCGGCCTTTCAAGGAAGCAGTGAGGAAACAGTCTCTCAATACATTAGCAGCCATATGTGGCCAGGGGAAAAGGTTAAGAGAAGCTGGAAGCTTAGAGTAGAATCCGTGCTGACTACAGTCATTGCTCCAGACTATTCCAGCGCTGTGACTGTGACCGAATCCACTGCACACTCAAGTCATTTGGTTGCTGTCTTGGGCTTTACCAATAATTTCTTTTCTTTCCCACAGGCACCTGAGGCCAAAGAGCAATTTGCATTCAGGGGCAAGGCCTCCAAGTATATATATCCCTGGGGAAAGCTAAACTCCTCAGCCTATTTGCTACCAGTTTTCTAACATTGAAGTTTTCAATATAAAGGAGATTGTTGGTTATGAGAAAGTGGAACCTCATTCTCAACAGTCCGACTGTGGTGTTGTCACACCTCTGCCTGCAAAGGTGGCTAAAAGACAATACCAAGATTCAAGGTCTTTCTCTAGTTACAGTTCTTGGGAGTAAGCGCGCCGACCCATGCTCAATCTCTCCAACAGTCAGGGAAATCCACTGGCTCTTCACTTCCCCCTACCGCTACCAAAAGGGAGTCCAGTACCTTACTGGACTCTGGGCTCCGGTGACACTGTGCCACGCTTAAGCGTTCTACTTGGTACTTTGAGTCAGCGAATCTACAAACCAGGAGCCACTGAGATGAGCCTGAACAAGGAGGCTCTATGGGAAACCCTGCAACAAGCTGGGGCACGCTCTGAACCTTCGGGGCCACAGCTGGAAGGACCCGTAGGCAACAAGTCTCTGTGACTAAGGGGTTTACCAACTGGAGCATCGAGTGAGGCAGGGAGCAACCTCCAACCAGAGATCTGCCTTGAGGTTTTGGATTCCTCATCTCTGTGCCATGGTCCCCAAGTGCATCCCTTTTAAAAAGCAGCTATGAGTGGGCTGCCGGGCTCTAGTGGAAACTAACCGCGTGACCTACAGAAGCCTCCTGGCTCTCTGGCTTGATATTCCCACCAAGGATGGCTCAAGTTGAACTCCATGACCATCAAGGTGGGAAGGGCCCATAAGTCTCCTGTGACAAACAGAAATGATACACTCAAGAATGAGCTAGACCAGCTCCCAGCTGGCACGTCAGATTTCTAAGAAAAAGTGGCAGCTCTCCCTCTGGGGGAAACTATTCCTGACTCCAACACCTGAAGCAAAGTCACTGGCTCATGTACCTCCAGCTAAGCCGAGACCCAGTTTTCACTGAGCCGCTTCAGCCGTTCAATCTCAGCACCAACTGTGCAGAAGCCAAGTGGACAAGTGTCTGTTCGGTACTCAAGGCCACTCTCATAGCTCTGGACAATACAGCCCTGATGAAGCTTAATGTGTTTTTACTGACCCTTGGAGGTCACACCAGTGGGCCTAGCTCAGGATGGCCTCATCCTCCTGCTTGAAGTACGACTGACAGTGCCCGCGGCCAAACTGGGTAGGACACAGATTGAACAGGTATGGTCTGAGTGTTGATCTGATTAATCAGACCGGCTGATAGAGTGGGGCAATTCATGTGAAAATTCATCAGAAGCAAGACAGTAAGGGTAGATACTGTTGAGAGCTCATTCTCTACAGGTATCTCCTGTTTCTACCTGAATTTCAAGTGAGATGTCAACTGTTTTTATTCCAGATAAAAGAGATCTTTTCAGGGATAGTTTGGCAGAAAGAGATGGTACCTCTAGAGCCAAGTATAGGAAAAAAAAAGACCTATTCTCTTTCCAGGGCATTTCCTTCTATTATAAAAAAATTTGAGATTCTTAAGTTCTGGGTTCTGGTCTGTAATGTGACCCACAGCACAAACATTTGACCCTCTTCACAGCATCTCATGGGAAATGAGGTCCCATAAAACCGCTAATCATGTGATTACTGCTACTACTATGAGTAATAAACTATCCTTCATCTCTGAACTAGGGGTCTCATGTCTTCCACCAGTGTCCGTGAAAGTGATGCTGGCGGACTTCTTAGCTTCCAAGTGAGGTAAAACAATTCTTTAGATTTACAGCACCAAAAAATAAAAAGTAAATTATAGTTTTAGGCACAAGAATGAGCTACTATTCCCATTACAAAACCCCTAAAAAGTTAAGAAACATGTTATTGAATTTAACAAAACATGCCCCATACCCCCATCTGCTCGGCACCTTCCCCAACTACAAGTATCATCAGTACATTTTATTACCTATACCATGCCATCGGAACTTTATAAATTCCCAACGCTGTACTTTTAGCTAGGAAATGAACAAGACTAAAACTATACAGGGCTGAGGAACACTAGAAAGCAACTATAAAGGAAAGGTATTTCAAAATTTTTAAAATTAATAAAAGCACTGATTGGCATCTAAAATATTGCCTCTTTGGAATTTGTACTTGTATCAATATGAATTTTTCTCAGAATTTACAACTCTAGTTTATGCTGTAAGTACTGTATCAGCAGAGGATAAGTATTATAAAAGCCACATTTTTGAAATGTTTAAGAATACCATAGTTTATAGAAACAGTAAATACACAGAATGTCTAGAATGTGAAGAGTGACTAAGCCAAATGTTCGGGAAGCTGCACAGAAAGCAGGTCACTCAGACACTGCTAGTGAGAAAGTCAACTCGCAAAGAGTAGGTCAGTTTCTTAAACTAAACATGCTGAGTTTTATCAGAATCCAGTAACTACACTCCTGGGCAACTGTCATCCCAGAGAAATGAAGGCCTGACCACACAAGGGGCAGAACATGAATATAGCAGATTTAAAATAGCCCCAAACTGGAAAAAACCCAAATGCCCTTCATTGAGTAAATGGTTTAAAAAACAGTCATATTTCTACCGTGGTAATACGCTGCAGTATAGGGGAATAAACTCTTGATAAACTCAGCAACTCAAATGGGTTTCAAGGGAATTATGCTGAGCAAAAAAAAAAAAAAAAAAAAAGACAATTTCAAAAGGTTACATATGGTATTGTTCCATTTAAATAAAATTCTTTTTTTTTAATAGTTTGTTGTCAAATTGGTTTCCATATAACACCCAGTGCTCTTCCCCACAAGTGCCCTCCTCCATGACCACCACCCACCTCCCTTCCCCTTCCCCTCCACCTTTAACCCTCAAGTTGGGGAGAGAGAGGGACGCAAAACCTGAGAGACTACTGAATACTGAAAATGAACCGAGGGTTAAATAAAATCCTTAAGATAAATTTGTAGCAACAATGAACCGAGGAGCAGATGCCACGTGTTAGGTCTGGAAGGGGAGAGAGAGGAGGAGGTGAGGCTCTACGGAGGTACCATGAGGGAGCCTGTGGTTCCGTGGCTTGAACAGTTCCATGTCTTGAATCTGGTGACAGTTACAGGTAAGCAGAAACTGGGTAGACTTAAACACACGCCGATGTGCGTGCACATGCACACATGAGTACATGTAAAACTGATGTAATGTTCATGAGCTTCCTGAAAGGACCATAAAAACAGCATCAGAACTAGGAAATTGACATGTACTTTATTTACCCAAGATGTTACCATGAGGGTAAACTGGGTTAGGTGTACATAGGACTTCCTTATATATTTTCTTTGAAACATCCTATAAATCTATACTTATTTCGAAGTAAAAAATTAAAACACATTCACACAAAAACTTCCATATTGAAAAAATTGGAGAAGTACAAATGGTCAATAATTATATTCAAGAAACAAAGTAGTATTATTTCTAATTTCTTGCTTAAAAAATTTTTAATGTTTATTTTTGAGAGAGAGAGAGAGAGAGAGAGAAGGAGGGAGGGAGGGAGGAAGTGAGGGGCAGAAAGAAAGGGAGACGCAATCTGAAGCAGGCTCCAGGCTCCAAGCTGTCAGCACAGAGCCCGACGCCAGGCTGAAACTCACAAACTGCCAGATCACGACCTGAGCTGAAGTCAGACGCTCAACCAACTAAACCACCCAGGTGCCCCTCTAACTTCTTGTTTAAAGACAGATTGTTAGATTGGGTATAAAACTGAAAAACAGCTATATGCCATTTATAAGAGAAAGAGCTAAAATAAAAGGAGGACCCATAAATCTAAAAGTATAAAAATAGGAAAAACCTATAGAAGTAGGAAAATATTAATTAAAAGATAACATGCAGTTATATCAATAAGTGACCTCATCACAACTACCTTGTTAAAGTTACACATTTCAGATATAGTTTGTCAACTTGGTATCTTCCCTCAAAAACAGATAACTAGGGAATTATATGCCTAATACTAGTGACAGATCCAAACTCCCGAAAATGCCTAGCAGGATTTGGAGCCAACAGCAGGTACTCAAATCCTACTGACTGAAGGAATGGGAAGTACTAGAATTTCCAACAGTGCCCGTGTGGGCCAGCTTGCTACAATATTTATCACCAGGGCTCCACCAGAGCTCAAAGTGTATAAGGTAAAAGTTTGATACCAGCATATCCTTTACCTCAATATATAGAGAGTAAATCATTTATTCTCACTTTAAAAAAAGTTCACTTAAAAGACGATATATTTCTCTCTCTCTCTCTCTCTCTCTCTCTCACACACACACACACACCACACACACACACAAAACCCTTACACTGAAGTCAAAATTTCTACCTAAAATCTGATGCTATCTTTCTGAGTAATTTTTTCTAGTTAGGGTAGGTCTATCCAAGCAGCAGTTAAATACTGTAACATCACTATTGTACTACAGCTTAACGTTCACCCCATATTCCTACTAATCACTAAATCAGATAACATTTTATTTTACTGACTTCACTATTATTCAGTTCCATAAAGAACTAAAATGTTACCCCAAAAAATCCTTATTTTGACACTTTGCCATACTAAATGATACAGTATTCTGGATGTCATCTTAAGGCTGATTTTACAGACTATGCTCACTTTATAAAGTATATGTTATCTTGAACGAAGTAGTCACCAATTTTCTTACAGCCATAATTCATTCATTCACAAAGAAGTACAAAATTCAGCACTTGAAATTTATATTCTTGTCAAAAATGGAATTACAGTCCTTAGAAGGCAAATATAAAAAGGATGACTAAATATTTTAGGAAGGACAAGATCCAAGGAATTGTATGTAGCCAACAAGGCATGTATAAATATACTGGTTTGGTGGGGTGCCTGGGTGGCTCAGTTGGCTAAGCGTCCGGCTTCGGCTCAGGTCATGATCTCACCGTTTGTGGGGTTGGGCTCTGTGCTGACAGCTAGCTCAGAGCCTGGAGCCTGTTTCAGATTCTGTATCTCCCTCTCTCTCTCTGACCCTCTCCTGCTCATGCTGTCTCTGTCTCTCAAAAATAAAAAAAATAAAATAAAATAAAAGAATATATATATACTAGTTTGGGAAAAGATAAAAAATTGAAGCCTGCTTGGTGGTAAATGGAATTTTATGAACTGGCCAAGTCTTCCCCCACAAAATAAAATTCCTAAATTGATTAAATGTTCTATAACTTGAAAATGTAAGTATGCAGTAACCATGTGCCCTGTGGTTCACTGAAACTCATTTACAGTGAACTATTTCAGAAAAATGTCTCCTTTTAACAAGCACTTCTATTCTCAGTAAAACAGAACATTTTGTGTACAATGTGGTTTTACTCCTCTGGTGAACACCCAAAAAATGCCTCAGAATATCTATAAATTCTTTGAATTTTTTAAAATATAGAAATTCATGAGTTTAGTTGAGGTTTCCAGTTTAAGGTAAATATTTAGAGACTGTAAGCCCTTACCACCCTCCCTCCCCCATCCCTGAAGCAAGAGTTGACGAGTGTTTTAATCATGATCTAGAGAATCGTATTCATGCTTTAGTTCTCCTTTCTTCAGTCAATTCTTGGTGTTTGGCTCATTTTCTTGCAGACCCTGAGAAACATCCGGGAACTATCTGTGCCACCTGAGCCTCTCCTGCACTGCGAGGAAGAGACTTTCCTGGGAGGCACCAGTCAACTCCCAGGCAGAAGGTGCCAGGTGCCATCAGGGCAGACTGGGTCTGGGCGCACTTGTCAAGTGGGGAAAGGGCACCTTACGCTGGAGTTTCGCGTGTCTGTGCACATTGCACGGAAACCAGAGCATCTGAGAGAAAGGCTGCCTCCTTCCACCCCGGGAACTAAAAAGCTCGTTCTGCTGCAATGTGGGAGCAGGAAGGTGTGACTAATCGTTCTTTGGAGGCGGCATGACCCGGGCCCTAACTGTTCTAAGTGCTGTAAGAGGCACACAGCACCGCAGGGAAGGACTCTTTCTGTTTCCTGTTGCTAAGATGAGCAGACTGAAGAGGTGCAATCCGTTGGCCAGAATCACAGAACCAGCAGTGGGGAGTCTGGCCCCCGCAGGTCCCCCTCCTAGGAACTGCACTGTGTTAAATCCTGCGCATTCTTAATGGACTGAATACTTAGGAGGACACTGATTCAAAGACCTTGTCTCCAATTTCTACACTGCAGAGTCGTTCAGTACATTTGAGTTCTACATGGAGGTTAAGCTATTTGGGGACGAATGGGAATAACCAACCTCAAACCAAATGAAAAAAACATTCACAGTCGCTGACGTGCTTCTTAGGGACAGAGAGACGGTCTGCCCAATACGAGTGAGGGGACACAGGTCCACACAGGTCCACTCTCCTGCTCTCACATGGAGGAATTACTTCCCTTCTCTCCCTCCAGCCTCCTTCTCGCTCTCACCTGATAACCCTTCGTCCTTCTTCAGCAAGAAAAGCGAGTCCATTAACTTCCACAAAGTCACACAGAAAAATGTAAGCACTTCCATGGCCACTGCTCTCCTTGCTACAGGGTAGCTGTTCAGCCTGCCCCCGACTCGCCCTGGGCCCCAGGCCCACCGCCTCCAGGAGGAGAGCTCATTGTGCGATCCGACCTCTTCTGTAAGTCTTCCCTCTTTTCTCCTACATGACCATCCCCACTGGCTCACTTAAAAGCATGGAGAATTAACAGCATTCTCTCACTCACTCACACTCACACACTCACACACACACACACACACACACACACACACACACACGCTTCCCCAGGCTACCTCTCCATTTCTCTGGTCAACATTAATGCAAAATGCCTCCAAAAAAAATGTTTTCTTGAGAGTTGTAATGTATTCTCCAATTCCTTGCTATCCCATCCTCTTTAAACCATGGCACAATCAGGCTTTCCCTTCCACCCAACAAAAACACTCACATCATGGTCCGCAGTGGCTCTACACTGCTCAACCCAGCGACCTGCGGAGGTCCCCAGAGCCCTCTCCCCATGCAGGGCCAGAGGATCCGGGCGGTGGGGCCTGGGGAGCATCCAGCGTGTACACACTGAGCAGGCTGAGCACTTTCCTCGCTCTGGTCATTATACTTCGGTAAAGTCCCCATTTGGTTTTTTTTAAATAGTGAGTGGGTGCAAATTCAAAAATTAATACTAAAACGTAAGAGGTTCATCTGGCTTATTCAAAAAAGATTGGTAAACCTTCTCTAGTTTTGAGCAAACGTTAGTAGGTTGAACAAGTCAATAACGGGTACCTAGAGTAACTGATACACTTTAAAACATGAGCAATTTGTTCTTGCTGGTAAGTTAGATGCCCTGGATTACATTTCCTGCTATTTTCACAAGCAGCTCGTCTCCTGCTGACAGGACCAAAGCTACCAGAACTACATAGCATTCACTTCATCTCCTTTTATCTTCCCAAAACGGTATCTCAATGCTTGCCTGCAGTCAGCTTTAGACGCATCCACAGATTCCCTCCGCTCTTCAAAACATGACTGGCTGGAGTATTAATTTCACAACCTGCACCCTAAAATTACCAAATCTGGGGCTGAAGAAAAAATGCTATTTTCCCTTCATTGCAAGTTTTAACGTAGGTAGTCTTCCTTTTCCAATTTTTATAGCTCATAATATATTTCTAAGGGGGGAAAAAACACAGAGGTGTACCAGTCTTTTTGATCACAAAAACCAGTTTACAAAAATTTTTACCTCTACTAGTCAGCATGACGCAAAGTTAACATAACTTGATGTAGCATAACTCAATTCTAGTAAAATGAAAAATAACCGGCTTTAAAGCTCATTTTTCAAGATTAACAGTATTCCAGTTTAACTAACATGAAGGAAATATTTCTAAAGTAATTCCAAAAACATACGTTTGTTACACTAAATGTCAGTAATCCCAATTTGACATAAAATTCAAGTACTAGATAATACACAGATTGTCGAGGTGAGCAAGTTCATACTTCTGTATTTGTCAGTAAACAACCAGTTACATTCATGAAAGGTTGTTTTTAAAGTAAAATTTTATAGTCATAAAAATCCTGAGTATCAAAGAAAAATGGTTAGCTGCTCTTTACTCTTGTGGTTACAACATTCTATGAAAATAATTTATGCTCCTGCAATTTGAGCCTCGTTTCTGTGTTCTTTAGTTAAGTATGTAACTACAGTTAAAATGGATTCCACACAAATACATATAAACATCACTGGGTATCCAAATGCAAATATTTTCATAGCAAACTGTACTCATTCTTTTCTACGTATGCAGCCGTAGCAATGGAAACATACTTTTTTTTGCCTGTATATTACCGTTAAGTTTCATATTATATAAAAATTTCAAAAAATATCTTGAATCCTGAAGCCACTGAAAAACTCCACCCTTACATACAACTTCTATTAAGTATTTTCATTTTTTAAAAAAAATTTGAGAGAGAGAGAGAGCGCGCGCAAGCAAGTGAGCATAAGCAGGGGTGGGGCAGAGAAAGGATAGAAAGAATCCCAAGCGCGCTCCATGCTGACAGCACAGAGCCCGACACGGGGCTTGATCCCATGAACCATGAGATCATGACCTCAGCAGAAATCAAGAATTGGATGTTTAACTGCCTGAGCCACCGAGCTGCCTCAAATCTTTACCTTTAACCATAGGTCTCTGTATGCAATTTTATAGACTCTGCATACATTATTTTAATATTCCTGCTCTCCAGGAGGCCTATTCAAAGGTTGAGTGACAAATGCCAGGATGATCTGCTATGTCTATAATTTTAAGTGAAAAGCCCATCACTCTCATAAAAAAATGCTTTCTTCTTCTTACTATTTAGTCAGAGCAGAGGCCCTCAGTGACCCAGGATCATCCATCAAGGCTGAATTCCTTAGTTAACACCCACTCTCTTCCGCAAACTTTGTTATACTTCTCATCCTCTGATTTCCGCACCACCCAAGCCAAGCTCCTCCGCGTCCCCACCTGCCTCCTCTGACCAGAGACCAGGCAGGGCCCCCTACAGAGGCAGGCCAGAGCCACCCGCTCATGGGCGCAAAGTGAACATATCTAATCCAGCCACCCAGCCAGGGTGACTCCATAGTTTCTCCCAGCAAGAGGCCATGACGATTATACCTGAACACCTCAGCAGTCAAGAGAAGTGTAAAAGAAAGTAAAGGCAGAGAAGTGTGTGTCCCACAAGGATAAAAATGTGCATGGCAAAATCTAGACAACGGAAGTGCCAAATGTGAACCTAGGACAACCATTTCAATGCTGCATCATCCGGGACCCGGCAAAACTTACAGTCAGAGTAAACTAGAGCTATCCGTCTCACCACTGCTAAACTACGCCAAAGCCTCCTGATGCCATTCGTATCCCACAACGGTGATCTCTCCCTGTAACAGATCTTGGTCTCTTACGGGCTAATCACAACATTACCCAAACAGTCTCAGGCAGAGCAAAGTCTGAAGAAAGAGGCGATTTTTTTTTTTTTTTTTTGAAGATTAGAGCCTTGGAAGAAACTCCACCATTCTTCAGGAAAGTAGGAACCTGAGCGAGAGAACAACCATGAAACCTTTAACCGCAGAGTAACTCAGCTTATCCTGTCATCCCTTAAAAACTTATGTGGGAACTTTCAATAAAAATACAAAAAACTTTAAAACTCTGGCATGTGCAAACTATCGGATCAGCTGCCTAGGTTTCAAGCTTGCATAAAGCCTGAACACACCAGAAATTACAGGTGTAAGACACTCACAGCTACAGCCCACAAAAATTATCTGCATCATCCTACCACTCATCTGACAGTGTTGCTGTTAAAAAAAAAAAAAAAAAAAAGAAAACAAAAAAAACCCAGAAGAATTACTTTGCAACATTCAGTGAAAATTTAGCCTGCTATCACTATGTGGGATTCTGTCATGGAAGAAAAGAACAGTGCTTCAGGAAATTAGTTCTTATTTCAAAGGCATAAGTTAAGATACTGACAAAGATAAAAGAAATTAATTTTCAGAGGAAAAGCTGTCAATATATTCCAAGCTTCTTCGAGGACACTCAGCTTTCGGTTTCAGGTTATAATTAGCTTTCACAACTGAAAGTCACAGTTGCTCCGGCACCAGGACTGCGTGCAAGAAGAGAGTGAAGTAGCGTAACTCAGCCCACAGTTGATCAGGCAAACGGAGCTCAAGACATGAAATGAGACCCGAAGAGGAGAAACGCATCAGAATATACGACAGAGGCAGTAAGCACTCATCAAGAAGGGTTTAAGGCCCCCCCCCCCATGGAAAAGCCATCACTTCTAGAGCTGAATGCAGCAGAAGCAGCAGGGGGCCTTTTCTAACCTGCCACCATTGGCCACTCCCAGAGTCCCCAGCTCAGGTGTCCTGCCAGAATTTCAGAAGCTAGAAACATCTCATGACTATCATGATGACAATCCTGCTACGTTAATGCGCTGAGAGGGCTTTTAAACACTAGTCTGAGATGGGGACCAACATTACACCTTCTTTTCCATGAAAAAATATATTGAGTTTAAAACTCTAAACAAGCATCAGTTCAACATGAATTTAATGTTGTTAATTAAAGCTAATCAGCAAAGTAATATTCTTTTACAAGGTAGAATCTGACACTCTACAGGATCACCCCTTCACCACTGATTTACTTTCATGAAACCAAGCCAAATATCCTTAGTTATGCAAAAAAACCCAACCGCTGACAAAAATTCACAGTAACGTAACAAAACGCTCCCAATCCACAGCCCTCACTGATCCTCATGCTATTCTTTGGCAGGATAAAGCATTTAGCAACTAATTACCAGGCAATCCTATTTGATAACATTGCAGTAATTAGTTTTGGATGAGGTTTCTGTGTTTTCAAATGCTGCCTGGTTTTATCAAAAACGAGTGAACATATTGGGATACATAATTTATTGACAGGATTCTACATAAAAAGCCTGTCTATTCATAAAAGACTGATGAAGGACTAAAACAGAGCAGATGGCTGGTTAGACAAAAGGACAACTGATATTATTACTTTTTGAGACCTTGTTATATACCTACATTTCATGTGTGTGTGTGTGTTATATGCATGTTATATACACATCTGTTGTGTTTATCTCATACATATGGTTCTCAAAATCATCAAACTCTAAATTATATACGTGTGTCGCACATGCACCTTCTGTCCACTTCAAAAATCTATAGGAGTTTTCCCTTACTTTGCTACATTTCACAAACTCCTTAAAGATCAAGGACAGATTAGAAAGAGGCTTGAAAGACAAAAAGAGGGGGGAAAATAGTAAATATTTTAAAGCAAAGAGGAAGGAAATGGGAACAGGACATGAACCTCCAATCAGTCATTTTTTGGTGTAATACTACTACCTGCTGTAACTGATCATAAGACACAGGTGGCAGGTGCATTTCTCATTTTAAGTCACATCAGTAAACCAATGAAATCATCTTTATAGCTTTTTTGAGATCCCATTTTGTACTCTACATTTGTAAAGGTTAATTTTAAGAGAGACCGAGAGAGCAAGAGTGCACAAGGGAGGGGCAGAGAGAGAGGGAGACATAGAATCTAAAGCAGGTTCCCTGCTATCAGAGCAGACCCAATGCAAGGCTCGACAAACTGTTAGATCATGACCTGAGCCAAAAATCAAGAGTTGGATCCTTAACTGACTGAGCCACCCAGGCACACCCATGCTCTATATTTTAAGTGAACTCTTTAACAGATAGAAGTTTGACGAACTCAAACCAGCAATTACTCCTTACAGGACCCACTGAATTTTGTTACCTGGCAAATCCTCCCAAGAGATATGTTACAACCTACCTGATTGTTTCCAGTAGACATAGGAGGACACATGCTAATGAATAAACTTACAATTTTATTATACTTAGTGTGTGTTTTTAATAACGTATTTATTTAACATAATGTAAACTAATATACTCTGGATTTTTTTTAATAAACTGGCATTTTACCCAGATGCTATGTAATGCAGCTTTTTTTTAAGTGTCTATAATGATACTGTGTGCAGAGACCTTTTCAAGTTATGGCACACATAAGAAATAAGAATTAGAGCAAATATAACTGCTATTGTTTTAAAAACGCTTAAATGTGTAATCATTCTCTCTCTCCTTGCAAGGCTTTCCTATCCAAATATGTTTCTATTTACAGTACTACGCAAACCAGATGTTCCATTAAAAATAAGAAATCTATTAGGCTCCAATGCTGTATTCCTTGTTGTTAATTTGGCTATCTATATGTAACCAGCACACAATCGTTCCCAATTTTTCTCAAACTCAGCCTCTTCTAGAAAACAGAATAATTCTATTACTGTAAGAGATTTAATGTATTATATATCAAACATTCTGCAAGAATACTATAATGTTGTAGTAAAATTACCTTTAAAGTAAGAAAAAGTAACTAGGGCACCTAATTATTTCAAAACAATTGGTGAATGGGATCAGGATGGAAATGCATTGGGTGCCATTTTTATACTTACTAGAACATAACTTTCTGCATGCATATCAAAGGGAATTTTCAAAAATTCTTACTTATGTTATACAGTTTTAATGTATCGGTAAAATATACAAATAAGGAAATTTAAATATTGCAATACTGTATTACTTCACCTCACTGGCAAAGTGGTAGTTGAATCAAAATTATCTAAAATTCCTTTTTGCTAAAAGTCCAAAAATGCAGGAATTCAGATATACACATGTAACACCCACTTCCCTCAAAAAGCAGCCAATTCTTTCATCTATTACCCTCTTCCCTATTTTTCTTCAATTTCTCCTACATTTGACAAAAATCTAACAACTATCTGATTTGTTAAATAGCACATTAAAAGTCAAACAGCACTTTCAAAACAGGATGTGGACTAGATACTGTAAGGCTCAATGCAACGAGAACAATGCGCAAATTCGGTGTCCCAGTTAGTGAATGTGTTTCTCATGGGGATATGGATCAGCAAGGCTGAAACATGTTATACATACACCAGAAATACCATGGATAATGAGAATAGGGTTTTTCACTGTCCAAGAAACTGCAAATAAGGAACACGGGAAGGCTGGAATCAATCCTGTGACACTGGGCTGAACTTGAGGCACCAGGATGAACTCACGATGCCTTCATGCCTCCACACAGGGACACACAGAAGTAAACAGAGCTGTAAGCATGCCTGAGTCACTGCACCTACTCCCCCTGCTCTTTACAGAAAGCCTTGATAGAACAGTAGCAATAAGTACAGGAAGCTCCAACATCTTGCCTCCTAAATAACATTCTCCAATAAAAGGACCCAGGACTCCTGAAGTTGATTGATTACAGGCCTAGGGCAGGGAAAATACAAGACAAGCCTAGAGCATTCTGCAGTGCCATAAATTAAGAATGCTCAAAATGGATGGAGGAAGGGGTGCCTGGGTAGCTCAGTCGGTTAAGCGTCAGACTTGGGCTCTGGTCATGATCTCAGTCTGTGGGTTTGAGCCCCATGTTGGGCTCTGTGCTGACAGCTCAGCCTGGAGCCTGCTTCAGACTCTCTTCCTCTCTCTGCTCCTCCTCCACTCACACTCTGTCTCTCTCTCTCTTGTGCACATGCAAAAATAAACAAACATTAAGGGCACCTGGGCAGCTCAGTTGGTTAAGCATCAGACTTCAGCTCACATCACGATCTCGTGGTTTGTGAGTTTGAGACGTGCATAAGGCTCTGGGCTAACAGTTCGGAGCCTGGAGCCTGGTTCGGATTCTGTGTCTCCCTCTATCTCTCTGCCCTCCCCTGCTCATGCTCTGTCTCTCAAAAATAAATAAATGTTAAAAAAATTTTTTAAATAAACAAACATGAAAACATTAAAAGAAAAAAAAAAAGGATGGAGGTATGTCCAAAGGACTCAGGAATCAATCTATGCTTTATGGTCAAAGCTATAACAATTTAGGAAACAAAATAAACAATACTGTCAGATTGTAATCCATAAAAATAGAACATAAACCAGTTCCTATTGATACAAATAAATGTAAAAGGGAACAGAGAAATAGAAATTACCACTAGAACACCACAGAACTGTTGCACACAAAAACCCACTAATTCATGCAAAAATAGCAAGCCAAAGTCTGAACAATATTTCCATAAAACTATCTAGCTGAAGATATTTATTAACTGAAAAGGAAAAAACACAACTTTTTAGTAGAAAAACCTGGGAGAAGCTGCTTTAATCAAGTGTGAGCAAGGATCACAGTGCCAGTAATGAGATCCCCTGCCCCTCACACAAGGCACAGAGAAGCGCACATTATTTCTGGGGGACGCTTGCCAAACAATGCGTTACCTACACCTAGTTATGAGGAAACATCACACAGGGGCAAATCAAGGGACCTTGTACAAAATAACTAGCCATTACTCTACAAAAGTATCCAGGTTATGTAAGGCTTGGAAAAATGAAGACATGACCACTGAATGCAATGTGGGATCCAGGATTAGACTTAGGGTATTGGTAGAAAATGGGTATTGGTAGAAAAACTTATAGAAACCAAATAAAGTTCATAGTAGAGTAAATAGTATCATGTTGTGCCAATATTAATTTTTAGTTTCCTATTTAATGCAAATATTAGCAACAGAAGCTGAATGAAAGGCATATGAGAATTCTATGTTTGCAACTTTTTGGATAAATCTAATGTTACCTCAAAATATGGTTGCAATTCAAAAGGAAGATAGTTAATAGCAAAATTCATTATGTACAAAACAAAGTGGAATAAAATGTACCCACTACAGAGCTGCTGCAGGAGATTACATAGGATGCTAGGTAAACCAGTAAGCCTTTCTATGACACTGATGGTCCCCAACGAAACCTGGTATTCAAGCCCTTAGACATCCAACTCTGAGCTGAGTCTGGCGATTGCTTCAGCCAAAGTAACATTAACAAGCACAACACAAGCAGGGTGTTGACAGGTGCTTCTAAGATGGTGCTTGCTCTCCTGGGATGGATGTATTTTCTGGAGCTCTTAGTAGAGAGGCCCAGGTGCCACACTGGAGAGACCGTGTGGGAAGAGACCCTAAGCCAGGCCCATTCCAGCCATTTCACTCTATGCTTTCCATTACATGCGCCTTATGGAGAAGTGAAGAAGCCACCTTGGACACTCTTGTCCAAAGAACAACCCCCTCATTTAGCCTAGATCGCAGAACTACCAGGAAAAAGAAAATCGTTATGGGCTTAAGACACTAGGCTGATGGTCAATAAATACAATGGCAGATAAAACAATGAGTTATCCATAAAAGGCTTAAATGTGTATAAGATACTCTGTTTAAAATAAGGAAGACATAGAAACATGGCAGACTAAACTTATACAAAGGCCTCTTACTATCAACACCTCAAAATGGCTGGATGAAATAGAGTAAGCTAAGTAAATAAGACCATGCTCTAAAACTGTTGCTGGCCTTACAAGAAAGGAAAATTCTCAAATGTGGGTGTTGGTGGGGGGTGGGTATTGGTGGACACCATGAGGAAACTGAAGGCCAGAATAGCAAACTCATGAGCAGATGCTGTTAGCCAAGGGTCAAGACAAGGAGTAGACAAAGTCCGGCCAGAGGCTGGGCCTCACTAGGCGTTTATTAGCCTGGGTTTTGACACCAATGCAAGGATGGGAAAAGCAACCACGGTACATGCAAAGCAGGGATGGAGCTGAGTCAACTTTAATGGCCTACGCCATTCTCCAAACACATGTAGTAGAACGCTGAGCATAGGAGATATAAGGACGAACAATTCGTGCCACTGCCCTCCAGGAGCTCAGACAAGTAAGTGCACAGATGAGCTCCAGCAGCACTCAGTAAGGGATGCTGCCCTGTGGTCTTTGACTGCTTCTTTAGTCTGAGGACCCCTGTTCCACATCAACTTTTGAACTAGACAATCTTTGGGACAAAAGAGATCATCAGACAAAGTGGTCAATAAATACCAAGGTATTATCCCTGGCCTGGAATTCAGCAGGACCCTCATATTTAAGATGCTCTGGAATGGGTAGAAAGCAGAGAAATGTCAACTCCCAGCTCCACAAAAACTAGATTTCTTTAGTATTATAAAAAGGCCTTTGAGGAAGAGCAGGTATTGAGCCCCTTCTGGGACATCCCAGAAACCCGAGACTTCGATCCTGAGGACAAGGATTACAATAATTCCAAATCCTGACTACAGGACTGGAGCTCCAACAAGTCACCCTAGGCTCAACTTCATCAGCTATCGCCCCAACACCCATGCCACCCACCCTGCTTCCTTCCGTTAATGCACCCTCAACTTCTGTGGGTGGCAGGACGTCCCTGTTACTGTGTCAGGGGACAAGTCATGGCTGGCCTAAATCAGTCATGATAACATGATTCCATGTGGTTAGGGTCTGGAACTGGCCATGTGACTAGTTTGGGCCACTTGGTCATAAAACGAACATGTCAGCTGCATGAATCTTCTGGAAAAGCTTTTTCTTTTCAGATATAAAAGGATGAACAAGGCTGGCTGCTCTCTTTTAAAATCCCTCCATTTTTTTCTTTCTGCTTGGAAAGCATCCTTAATACTTAGAGTTGCAAAAACTCATTTTGCCTCCAGAAGACTAACAAGCATGAAGCCAACAGCCAGCAAGCAAGGATGGAAGAGCACAGGGGTGCCCGGTGGCTCAGTCACTTAAACGTCCGATATCGGCTCAGGTCATGATCTCATGGTTCACGGGTTCAAGCGCCATGTCAGGTCTGTGCTGACAGCCTGGAGCCTGCTTCAGATGCTGTGACTCCCTCTCTCTCTCTGCCCTCCTCTACTCACGCTCTGCCTCTCTCTCAAAAAAATAAATACTAAAAGAATTTTTAATTAAAAAAAAAAAAAAGGATGGAAGAGTACAAAGCACAGGTCTGAGTCCCTATCAGAAATATTCAGCAGCTAAAATCCTCAACATCACTCATCATCAGGGAAATACAAATCAAAACACACTGAGATACCACCTCACACCTGTCAGAATGGCTAACATTAACAACTCAGGCCACAACGGATACTGGCAGGGATGCGGAGAAAGATCTCTTTTGCACTGTGTGGGAATGCAAACTGGTGCAGCTGCTCTGGAAAACAGTATGGAGGTTCCTCAAAAAATTAAAAATAGAACTACTCTACAACCCAGCAATTGCACTACTAGGTATTTATCCAAGGGATACAGGTGTGCTGTTTCGAAGGGACACATGCACCCCAATGTTTATAGTAGCGCTATCAACAATAGCCAAAGTATGAAAAGAGCCCAGATGTCCACTGATGGATGAATGGATTACGAAGATGTGGTATACATATATACAATGGAGTATTATTCAGCAATCAAAAAAGAATGAAATCTTGCCATTTGCAACCACATGGATGGATGGAACTAGAGGGTATCATGCTAAGCAAAAGTAGTCAGAGAAAGACATATGACTTCATTCATATGAGGACTTTAAGATACAAAACAGATGAACATAATGGGAAGGGAAGCAAAAATAAGATAAAAACAAAGAGGGGGACAAAATATACGAGACTTAAATATGGAGAACAGAGGGTTACTGGAGGGGCTGTAAGAGGAGGGAATGGGCTAAGTGGGTGAGGGGCATTAAGGAATCTACTCCTGAAATTACTGTTGCATTATATGCTAACTAAACTGGATGTAAATTTTAAAAAATACATTAAATAAAATTTTAAAAAAATATATTCAGCAGCTGCACCAGCTTTCAACCACCCAAATTCAAGACCTCTTATTATTTAAGAAAAATAAAGCCCTAATAATTTAATCTACCATGGAATTTGTGTTTCCAATTTGTATACCCAAATACATTTCTAACTGATATACTATTTCCCAACTAAGGACACTGGTGGTCTTACTGACCAGGATGAGACCAAATTTAAAGTGGTCCTAGAGAAAAGAGATGTGGAGGTGGGCAAAGCCTACAAAGGAGAGAAATAAAAGTCTTGGGCACGCCACATGCACACACCCAGAAGCGCCCCTGCACAGGCTTTGCAGCCAGACTGCCCCGCTCTCAACCAGGACTCTTTCAGGTGACAGGTACGCGACCTCTGGCAAGACATCCACGGCACCTCCGTACTTCAGGGTCCTTAACTCTAAAATAGAAGTAACAATCCATTCCTCTTAAGAATGGTCATAAGAACAAACAAGCTAACACATGTGAAACTCGTGGAATAGCGGCTCACATACAGTAACCACATGTGCATAATCATCTTTATGCCGATGAAACAAACACAAGTAGCCATCGCGCCAACACACACAGAGCAAGAGGAGTGCGGTTTAGTTTGTGCAGCTCACACGCAGCTCCAACAGTGCGGACCGAGGGAGCAGAAAATTCCTCCCTGGACTCAACCCTCTTTAAAGCTCTCGTCTCAACTGAGCAGCTCTGTGTCTGTGAACAGCTGCATCAGCAGTCCTAGCTTAGATTCCAAGAAAATGATTCCATTTCATAACAAGGAGATTGGCTAAACACAGGCCATTTACACTTCAAAAAGCACTTGAAGGGGAAAAGTGTAACGTCAGATTGTACCTCAAGTGTTGTTCTTACCTGGCTAGTGGAAACAATAACCCATCTCTTAACAGTAATAAAAGGGTGACTTTATGATCGATTTCAAGTATACAGTACTTCAATAGGCACAACCCTTTCGTAGTTACCTCATATCACAGCCTCATGCACATTTCAGCTGAATTACTGGTTTCTATGAATGACATTAGTATGATCTGGCATGTGTACGGGCTCCCTTCACTTGAGACTTTTTCATCCACAGGAATTACTGAAGGTAAATCCTAACAGAGTCACTGAAGCAGGAAACCCTAATTCAGGTGAGGCATTAATAGGCAAAGAAAAGTTTCAAAAACTAATTGTTCCTATGATAACAGTAATTTGGATCAAGAAAGAGAAAGCAGAAATTAAGAGAACTATTTTATAGGTTTGAATAAAATGTAAACGCGATTTCCATCAGGCTTCTCACCCGCCAAACTAGTCTGGTTATAAATTTTACCTAAAAAGCCTCAGGCACTAGACACCTGCATCACCACCTGACCTTCCTCCAGTCACACTCTGCTCCTGATGTTTCTGCCTCAGTGGTCCTGGCCCTTCCATTCTATCACAGATATGTGATCAGCTTCCTCTGCTTTCCATCCCCTGGGACACCCCAACCTCAAATACACCCCCCCATTTCCAAATCTGTTATACTTTTAAAAACCTTAAAATGTGATGGAAAAAGACATTTTCAGAATTACCTGCAATAAACACTCTAGTGCAGGATACATAACTAAAGATGTGTAAAATTTGTGGGCTTTGGGAAGATAGAGTGGAATCCTAAGGTTACCTTGTCCTACAACAGCCCCATCAGTGCGTCCAACCCAGAAAAGAACTCGAAGACTAGCAGACAGACCTTCCAGTTAACCGGAGAGATGAGGAAACATGGCAAGCAAGGTAAGGACGGAGAACAGTCCAGAACCAAACTCCTGGCAGACTCCCTACAAACGGGAGGGACACCACAGGCACTGAGAAGGGAGAGGAGCAGACCCCACACCAGGCACTCAAGACACAGCGGATGGACCTGCACGGAGGGACAAGTCCCCACACCACACCATGTGGCTCTGAAAACCAGCAGGGCTTAACTTCATGAGTTTGTATAACCAGCAGGACTTGACTCCAGGTACTTCAAAATTTACTGGGCTCAGCTATAGGGGGGCCAGAGGGCAGTAGGAAACTAAGTCCCACCCTTAAAGAAACAGTAATACGAACAACCCCAACAAGATGCAGCATATTCCTAGCAGGTTGAAAAGCACATGGGTTTAAATGTAGGGGACATATTACGAATCCCAGAACATGGGCTGGAGGGTAGGGACCTTTAGGAGACTGCTCCATGAACAAAAGAACTGGTGGGCACCATTTCCCTCGCGCCCCTGCCCCCAACTTGGGGGGTCAGAAACCTGTGGGACACAGTGCTGTCCACCGACCTTGCTTAGTTAACACAGTGCATCCATGGTGGCCTGCGAATCTGTCCCATCCACTGCGCCCCACTTGGCAGAAGCCCCTCCCAAAGTGGCTCCTGCCCTGTCTCCCCCAGCAAGCAGCCCAGTAAGAACCAGCCCCACTTCGAAGGGACTCCTACCTTGGAGAGGGGGGAAAAGAACCACACACACCAGAAAGTCAGAGTCCTGGCAGCCAGGTCTTACACTGGCAGTGCAGAGCATGCGCCCTGCCCATCAGTGTGCCTCCAGCTCCAGCAGGCCTGGGGGCTGACCACCAGCCCGCCAACCAACAAAAGCCTCTCGGGGGACAATCGAGGGAGATCACCCTGGAGTTAGGTGCAACTGCAGCCTTGGTAAACAGACTAAAGGAAGGCATCTGGTCGGACTGATGACATGAACCAACTATATAGGCTGATTACGGTCCCAGACTGGTCTCTTAGCAGCACAGGGATCAAACCTGGCCCACAAAAGGCAATGTGGGTGACCGCGGCCAAGCGGTCCAGAGGCAAATGAGGCTCAGCCTCAACGGTCATGTTAGGATACATTCAACACACCAAGGAGACAGCCCTGAGCACCAGGCTCCAGTGAACAGGGGACACTGGATGACAGGGCACCACAGGACCTGTTCTTCAGAAGATGCTACTTTAAGGTCAGGAGAGGTGGCTGGCACTCCCAAGACTCAGAAACAGAGACAAAATGGGAAAACAAAGGAGTATGCCCCAAATGAAAGAACAGAACAATTCCACAGCCAGAGAGCTAAATGAAACGGACATAAGCAGTATGAGTGATGAAGAATTCAAAGAAATGAATGTGAGAAAGGAGTGCAGGATCTTAGTGAGACCCTCAACACAGGCACAGAAAACATAAGAAGAACCAATCAGACATGAAGAGCTCAGTAACTAAAATTAAAAACACCCTGGAGGGAATATACAGTAGAGTAAAGAAATCAGAAAAATGGACCGGCAAGATGGAGGACAGAGTAATGAAAAACAACCAAGCTGCCCCCAGCAGCGTAGGGGTTGGCGTGGGTTCGGGTCCGGCCGTTGTGGGCATATGCCAAGCGCACCCTGCCCGCATCCTCTTCGCGGCATCTCAGCCCGGTGCACCGCCAGGGCCCATGGGGAGAGTCCATCGGGAAGATGTCCCTGTAGGACGACCTGGGAGGACAGCCCAGTGATCCAGAAACGGAAGGCTGGTCCAGAAACGTCAAACTGCCGCAGTCTCAGCTTCAGGTGAAGAAGGCGGCCCTCACACAAGTCAAGAGCCAGAGAACAAAACAGTATAGTCCTCTTCCCGCTCACCAACCTAAGGCAAGGTGGCTCTTCAGATGACCGGCAGATGGTGGACACCTGCTCCACCACCCCCGCACGTGGTGGCCGGCCTGAGGATCCTGTTCCCAGTGCGTTTTCTGCAGAAATTTTGATTTCTTTAGCTGATGGCTATGATCCTATGTTTCCTAATGATTACAAGAAAGTAGGAAAGCACCAAAGAGAGGAACAGCAGAGACAGTGGGAGCTGGAAAGACAGAAATAGAAAAGAGAGAAAAGAGGCACAAGGACAGACATGAAGCTAGTGCCTTTTCAAGGCGACCAGATCCAGATTCTGAAGATGATGAGCCAAAAAGGAGGAAAAGAAGTATGGGTGAGCGGCCACTGCACCACCCACCTCTCTTGTAGAGAAGGACAAAGAGTTACCCCGAGGTTTCCCTTACGAAGAGGGCTCAAGACCTCGCTCCCGGTCCTCCAACGCCACTATCCCTCCCCTGATGTATGAGGAGCAAGACTGACCCAGATTTCCGACGGACCTGGCAACTCCTTCCTTGCCGACATGAGTGGCACTACAGGAGCACATAAAACCAGGCAGAAGTACGGCTTCCAGGAAGGCCAGGGTCTTGGCAACCACAAGCGGGGGCTGAGCACAGCACTGTCGGTGGAGAAGACAACCAAGAGGGCAAGATCATTGTGCGCGACACCACAGAGAAAGACGCATCCAAGACGTCGGATTCCAATGCATTAACGGAAATAGTTAAGTGTCCTACCAAAGTGGTCCTCCTATGGAATGTGGTTGGTACAGGAGAGCTAGATGAAGACTTGGGAGCTGAAACGAAGGCGGAGTGTGAAAAGCATGGCAAAGTTGGAAAATGTGGGATATTTGAACTTCCTGGTGCCTCTGATAATGAAGCAGTACAAATATTTTTGGAATTTGAGAGGGCTAAATCAGCAATTAATGCTGTTGTTGATCCAAATGGGAGGTACTTTGGTGGGCGGGTGGTAAAAGCATGTTTCTACAATCCAAGTAAGCTCAGGATCTTGGATTCGGCAGAACACGTTTGACTGTAGGAACCAGAGGAGTCATCTCTGATGATCCTTAAATGAGCTGCCAGCTGAGGGGAGAAGAAACAGGTGACAGGCAGCTATGGGCTGCTGGGTACAGAGCCTCTTGGAAGGACTTCTGAAATATATGTTGACTGACCCCTTTTTTATTTTGTGGTTTTTAAAATACAGTCTAAAAATCCTTTTTAAAAAAACCAATCTCTGTGTCTCTCTGGCTGTTTTGGTTGTTTCTCTTTTTATTACTACTTCTAAGGTGATTCCATTTTTTCACTAGGCTTTCATGCTAATTCTCAAGTGCTTCAGTGAGACAGCATTTCTTGCACGAAAAATATCTATAACGTTTTGGATTATGAGGTTGTATTGTTATCCTTTTCTTTTTTAATTCATTTTAATAAACCCTCCAAGTTACTTAAAAAAAAAAAAAAACAACCAAGCTAAACAGCAAAAAAGAAAGAAGAAGAAGAAAAAGTGTGTAGTAAGTTAAGGAAATTCAGCAACATCATTAGCACAGTAACATTCACATTATTGCAATTCCAGAAGAAGAGAAGTAAAGGGGGCAGAAAATTTACTTAAAGGAGTAATAGCTGAAAACTTCTCAAATCTGGAGAAGGAAACAGGAATCCAGATCCAAGAGGCACAGGAAACATTCAATAAAATTAGCCCAAGAAGGTCCACGCCAAGCCACATAACAATGAAAAGGACAAAATGTAATGATAAAGAGAGAAATTTAAAAGCAGCAGGAGAGGGGCGCCTGGGTGGCTCAGTTGGTTGGGCAGCCGACTTCAGCTCAGGTCATGATCTCATAGTCTGTGGGTTCAAGCCCCACTTCGGGCTCTGTGCAGACAGCTCAGAGCCTGGAGCCTGCTTCAGATTCTATGTATCCTTCTCTCTCTGCCTTTCCCCTGCTCATGCTGTCTCTCTGTCTCTCAAAAATAAGTGTTAAAAAAAGATTTTTTAAGCAGTAGGAGAAAACAATTACAAACAGGGGAAAGGATATCCACTGATTTCTCAGAAGCTTTGTAGGCCAGAAGGGAATGGATGGCATGATATATAAGTGCTGAAAGGAAAAAACATGCAACCAAGAATATTCTATCCAGCAAGACCATCATTCAGAACAGATAAGATAGTTTCCCAAAGAAACAAAGGTTAATAGAGTTCATCACCATTAAACCACTATTATGAGAACGCTTCTAGGTTATTCTTTGAGTGGAAAGAAAAGGCAACAGTGAGGAGTAAAAACATTATGAAAGAAAATTTTCAAAAATAGCAAAGTAATCACTTATAAAAGAAGTACAGAGGTCAACACACAAAAGCATTAAAAATCAATTATATCTATAAAAACTAGTCAAGGAATTCACAAAATAAGAGGATGTAAAATGTGAAATCATATACATAAAATGTGGTGGGAGGGGTAAATATTTAGTGCTTTCAGAATGAATTCAAACATAAGTGAACATCAACTTAATTATGACTGCTATGTGCCTAAGGTACTATATATGAGCCTAATGGTAACCACAAATGCAAAAGCTATAGTAGATACAACAAAATAAAGAGAAAGGAATCCAAACAAAACCACCAAACCACAAAGGAAGAGAGCAGGAGGACTTCAATTAACAACTGGAAAACAAATAACAAAATGGCAATAAGTACATACTGGTCAGTGGTTACTTTGAATGTAAATGGACTAAATTATGCTCCAATCAAAAGACACAGGGTAACTGAATGGATAAAAAAGCAAGCAAGACCCATCTACAGGCTGCTTACAAGAGACCCACTTTAGACTCACGCAGATTAAAAGTGATGGGAAGGAAAAATATTTGCCATGTAAATGGAAGCAAAAATAAAGCTCGGGTATCAATACTGATACTGGACCAAACAGACTTTAAAACAAAGACTGTAACAAGAGACCAAGAATGACACTATAGAATGAAAAAGGGAAAAATTCAACAAGAGGATTTAAGAACTGTTAATATTTATGCACCCAACATGAAAGCACCTAAATAAATAAAGCAACTATTAACAGACATAAAGGGAGAACTGGACAGTAATAAAGTAATAGGGGACTTTAACACCTCATTTATATCAATGGATAGATCATCCAAAGAGACAATCAACAAGAAAATAGTGACTTCGAATGACATATTGGGCCAGAAAGACTTAACATATACTAACATTCCATCCAAACACAGTGCAAATACATACTTTTCAAGTGCACATGGAATATTCTTCAAAGTAGATCACAAAGTTTCAACAAATTCAAGATCAGAGTCATTCCATGTATCTTTTTCTGACCACAGTGCTATGAAACTAGAAATCAACCCACAAGAAAAATTCTGGAAAGAACACAAATACATGGAGGCTAAATAACATGCTACAAGACAATGAATAGGTCATCCAAGAAATCAAAGAGGAAAACAAAAAATACGTGGAGACAAATGAAAATGAAAATACAGTGGTCCAAAATCTTTGAGATGCAGTAAATGCTGCTCTAAGAGGGAAGAATATAGCCACACAGGTCTACTTCAAAAAGCAAGAAAAATAATCTAACCTTACACCAAAAGAAGTTAGAGAAAGAAGAAAAGCCCAATTCCAGTAGAAAGGAGAAAATAAATATTTGAGCATAAATCAAATGGAGACTTAAAAAACAACAGAACAGATCAATGAAACCAGAAATTGGTTCTTTGAAAAGAGCAACAAAATTGATAAAACTATAGTCAGACTTGTAAAAAGGAGAGAGAGAGAGAGAACTCAAAAATCAGAAAGAGGAAAAATAACACAGAAATACAAAAATTATAGGAAAATACTATAACAAAGTAAATGTCAACAAATCAGGCAGCATAGAAGAAATGGATAAATTCCTAGAAGCATATAGACTTACAAGACTATATCAGGAAGAAATACATAATTTGAACAAACCAATTACCAACAATGAAATTTTATCAGTAATCAAAAAACTCCCAACAAACAAAAATCCAGGACCAGATGTTTTCACAAGTGAATTCTACCAAACATTTAAAAAGGGCTAATACCTATCCTCTAACTACCCCAAAAAACAGAAAAGGAGAATTTTCAAATTCATTCTATGAGGCCACCATCATCCTGACTACCAAAACCAGGTAAAGACACCATAAACACAAACACACACACACACACACACACACACACACCTACCTACCTACCTACCTACAGGCCAATATCTCTGATGAACATAGATGCAAAAACCTTCAACAAAATAATGAGGAAATCAAATCCAATACATTAAAAAATCATTCTAGCACAATCAAGTGAGATCCTGGGATCCAAGAGTGTGCATTATTTGCAAATCAATGTGATGGTACCACAAGAGAAAGGACAAAACCATATGATCACCTCAATAGATGCAGGAAAAGCATCTGACAAAGTACAATAACCTACTAATGATAAAAATCCTCAACAAAGTGGGTTTAGAAGGAACATATCTCAACATAATAAAGGCCACCCACAATTAACATCATACTCAATGGGGAAAAACAGAGCTTTTCTCCCAAAATCAGGAATAAAACAAGGATGTCCACTCTCCCCATTTTTCTTCAAAAAAGTACTGGGAGTCCTAGCCATAACCATCAAACAGGACAAAGAAATAAAAGGCACCCAAATTGGTAAGGAAAAAGTAAAATTTCCTGTATTTACAGATGACACGACAGTGTATAAAGAACACTCCTAAGACTCCACCAACAAACTACTAGAACTGATAAATGAATTCAATAAGGTCACAGGATACAAAATCAATACAATCCATTACATTTCTATATGCTAATAATCAAACAGCAGAAAGAGGAATTAAGTAAACAGTCTCATTTACAATTGCACCAAAAAGAATAAAATACCTACGAATAAATTTAACCAAAGAGGTGAAAGACCTGTACTCTGAAAGCTACAAAACACGGATGAAAGAAACTGAAGATGACACAAATGGAAAGAGTCTACGCTCACGGATTGGGAGATTGTGTCCATACTACCAAAACAATATAGAGATAATGCAATCTGTATTAAAATACCAACAACATTGTTCTCAAAACTGGAATAAATAATCCTAAAATTAATACAAAAGCACAAAAGATCCTGAATAGCCAAACCAAGCTGGAAAAAAAACAACAAAGATGGAAGGATCACAATGCTAGATTTCAAGATATAAGACAAAGATGTAGTAGTCCCAACACAAAATAGACATAGATCAAGAGAACAGAGAGCCCAGA
This sequence comes from Helogale parvula, assembly GCA_004023845.1. Lineage (NCBI taxonomy): Eukaryota > Metazoa > Chordata > Mammalia > Carnivora > Herpestidae > Helogale > Helogale parvula. The sequence goes on along the minus strand of PJEM01004339.1, from coordinate 23,607 downwards.
AATAAAGTCACAATTATATGAACAACTAATCTATGACAAAAGAGGAAATAATAAATATATAATACAAAAAAGACAGTCTCTTCAACAAACGGTGCTGAGAAAATTGGACAGCTACATGCAAAACAAGGAAACCGGACCACTTTCTTAGGCCATGCACAAAAATAAACTAAATGGACTATTGACCTAAATGTAAGGCCTGAAACATAAAATTACTTGAAAAAAACATAGGCATCATTTGACATCAGCCATAGAAACACTTTTCTAGATATGTCTCCTCTGGCAAAGGAAACAAAAGCAAAATTAAACTAATAGGACTACACTGTAATAAAAAGCTTTTACACAAAGGCAACCATCAATGAAACAAAAAGGCAAACTACTGAATAGATACTTGCAAATGATGGATCTGGTGAGGGGTTAATATTCAAAATGTATAAAGAACCTTTATAAATCAACACCAAAAAATCACAAGTAATCCAATTAAAAAGGGGGTACACAACCCCAATAGACAGTTTTCCAGAAAGACATGTAGATGGCCAAAACACATGAAAAGATGCTCAACATCACTCATCACCATGAAAATGCAAATCAGAGCCACAATGAGTGTTACTTTACATGTGTAAGAATGGCTAAAATCAGAAACAAGAAATAGCAAGTGTTGAAACGAGGATGTAGAGAAAAAGCAATCTTTGTGCTCTGTTGGTGGGAATGCAAATGGGCGCAATCACTATAAAACGATATGGAGGTTCCTCCTCAAAATATTAAAAATACTATTATCTAGGAATTCCACTACTGGATATTTACCCAAAGAAAATGAAAACAGGAATTCCAAAAGGTGTAGACCTGCCTATGTGTATAGAAACATGGTTTCCAAAAGCCAAAATATAGAAGCAACCCAAGTGTCCACTGAGAGATGAATGGATAAAGAAGACCAGGCAGGTGTGTCACGTGCCTGCACGCGCGCACACACACAGAATATTAGTTGGCCATAAAAAAGAATTGCAGTAACATGGTTGCATCTAGAAGGTATAATGCTAAGTGAAGTAAGTCAGACAAAGACAAATCCCATATGATCTCATTCATATGTAGAATTTAAGCAACAAAACAAACCAAAGAAACAAATACCAACAAAAAAGCAGAGAACAAACTGGTGGTTATCAGAGGGGAGCTGGGCAGGGGAATGGGGGCAATAGATAAAGGGGTTAAGAGTACACCTATCTTTCTGAGCACTGAGAAATGTACAGAAGTGTTTAATCATTATCTTGCACACCTAAAACCTAATACTGTACACCTGAGTAAATAAAAGAGGTAAAATTATGTAACTGTAAAGTTACTGACTGCTATATCCATTTCATGGTTTTAGAAAATGTGAGGAAATACGAATATAAGTCCAGATGGCCCGGAGGCTCATTCCCTTCATGTCTTTATCTTTGCAAGAAGCTAATGCAACAGGCCACCTAACAACGAACGCGCTGGCTACCAAGGAACAGAGGCCCCACCGGGAACGAGTACAAGTTCCTTGTGTTACTCAAGGACCGAGAGGTTCCGGCAAATATGTGCGACAATATGGAGCGGATTCCTCACTGGGAGCCACATCCAAGGCCCGTCCCAAGGCCCAAGGCAGCTGTGCTGAGCCTCACAAAACACTCCTGAACAACTGCATCATGCAGTTCCAGGCTGTGTCTCCTGGCCCACTTGACCCTCCTGCAAGGTTCTAGGCTATGTTTTTCCAGAGGCATTTTTCACTTGTGACTCATATCTTGTGACAAAAATCACTGAAAGATAAGGAGGCAGAGTTAAAAAAAAATTTTTTTAACTGTCTACTAAGTTTACCTTTTAAATTAACAACAAAGCAAGAATTTAACTGGTGGACTAAAGCGTAATTTTCAAAAGTTTAAAACTATGACTTCCATGAAAATGTAAAATGAGCAGATGCAAAAGCTATTATTCAATTCATTAATTAATGAGGGGATCAGTAAAAATCTGAATAAAGGCAAACAGGATTACTAACATGAATTTGCTAATAGAAGCAAAGATTGTGAATCTATTAGGAAAAGGCTTTGAAAACTGAGCACCAACGCACTCAAAATGCCTCAGTGAACTAACAGAGACAGTGCACAAACCACTACTAAGTTGTTTGGAACTAACTTAATAAAAGGAATTTATGTTTTACTTTTGCCCCGGTAGCACCACGAAAAAAGAAAAAAAAAAAGTCAGACACTAAAAATACCATAAACACAACGTGTAGAACTCTGGGCTACACGACAATAAAATACCTGAGTTATTTCCTCTTTAGACCAACAATCATCTGCGCCCGACCCTACTAGACGAAAACTTTTTGCATTATTCTGTAGAAGAGTCATTTGCACAACTGTTTCCCAACTTCTACCCCTGCAGAGTTGCCCTAAAGCTTCATGAAAATAAAGTGAGTAAGAGGCCTACATCCCAAGCACAGTCACTAGAGGATCTACACAGCCCTTCACTGAAAACACACCCAGTAATCTCTTTTGCAGCTCTGTGGATGGAATCAGAGGGTGTTAAGCTAAGCAGAGTTAGAGAAAAACAAATATCATATGACTTCACTCATATGAGGACTTTAAGATACAAAAACAGATGAACATAAGGGAAGGGAAGCAAAAATAAGATAAAACCAGGAAAGGGGACAAAACATAAGAGACTCAAACATGGAGAACAGAGGGTTGCTGGAGGGGCTGTGGGAGGGGGGATGGGCTAATAGTAAGGGGCATTAAGGAATCTACATCTGAAGTCATTGCTGCACTATATGCTACCTAACTTGGATGTACATTAAAAAATAAATCTTAAAAAAAATAAAAAGAAATAAATAAAAACACCCAGTAATCCCCTTTGCTCATTTATAAGTCCTGAACAATATTTCCTTCTTAGGTTAAGGCTGGTTCTAACAGGAGTAAAGCAAAAAGCACATGAGGTGGGAGGAGGCATGCAGGGGCAGCTACAATCCAGTATTTTCATCAAGAACTGCAGAGCAGGCATTACCAGAGCAGAGGTACACTGGAAAGGGTACTGTAATATACCGCCACTGTGTGTCTAACTTGGTATAACATTTCTGGAAAGCCACCTAATAACATGTCCTAGAAACTGCAGAGGCTTATATCTTTGCTTCTGTAATTCCACTCCCAGAAACTGTCATTCAACATACAATCAGATGTGGACTAATATATGCACCAACCTCGCAGCACTAATTACAAAAACTTAGAAAGGTTAAAATAACTTTCGTAGATTTTCCACCTTAACATACTTTTCCAGAAACCTCCACTGAGTCCCCAAATCCTTTCTATGTGATTCAATTCATACCCAGGATCCCCCTAGGAGGTCTCTCAGCACAGGGCGCTCTGATTTGATTTGCTTATCCATTTGCCCTATTAGGCTATAACTTCCATAAAGGCTTGTGCCATAGAATTCAATTGCTTGAATTTAGCATATTGCCACATAATAGGCACGCAAATGCTGGCTCAATGAGTAAAATACTATGTAGCCTAAAAATACATACATGAGTATGTTTCCTCTATAGAGATAAAAAAGGATTAAACATTAAAACAAAATTATTATGACAAAAGCCTCAAGTTACCACCCCAACTCTATTGAGAGAGTATCAGGATCACATGCGGGTATCCTGAAAGGCACAGAGGACTGCCAGCAAAGAGGGCACGCACGTCCTACGCTGCTGGTGCCCAGAAGGGTCCTGCAGCGTCCCAGTCAGGAGAGCCACTCTCCGCTGCTGTGAGGGTGTCCTGGATGCATTACCACACTATGCATTTCCAAAGAAAACAATAGAGCTCACAATGCATTTCCAAAGAAAACCTTGCTATACCTAGCTTAAAGAAGTTCTGGATAATGATAAATATCCTTAATTGTGATAGAGATCTTTTTAAATTATTTTAAAAAGGAATGTGAAGTTTCTTAGGCCATACTTCTCAAACTTTAAGGAGAAGGCTCATACGGGGGTCTTGTTAAAGCACAGGTTCTTATTTTATCTGTCTGTCTAATGTGGACCCAAAACTACGCTTCTTACCAGCTCCCAGGTAAGACCAATGGTGCTGCTCTGGGGACATCCATTTTGGTAGCAAGGTCTTAGAAGGGAAGTTTATAAATGCAAAGAAAGGTATGCAGAGCTCCATTTTCCTGTTTTTGTTGTTTTTCAGAATCCTAAAATACCTATTATCTCTCCCCTGATGACTTTTCAAAACCTTCCTGGTTCAGGATTCTCAATACTCTGCAGATAATGCCATTTTAAGACAATGGAAAACACTGAAATAAAAAGAGGGGTCGTCACCATAAATCCAATAGAAATTAAAAGGATATAAAAGAAATACTATAAGACTATGCCCAAACATGGATAATTTAGATAAAGTAAATCAATTCCTTGAAAGACACAATCTGTCAAAACTCATACAAGAAATGGATAATCTGAATAGACCTACATCTATTAAAGAAATTGAGTCAATAATTAATAACCTTCCAAAATAGAGAGAACAGTTTGCTGGTGAATTCCACCAAACATCTAAGAAGGAAATTAGATGACTTCCACACAAGGTCTTTCAGAGGATAATAAAAGCAGAGGGAATGCTTCCTAATTATTTTCGGAGACCAGCATCACCCCAATGCCAAAAACAGACAGAAGCATTATTAAAAAACTGTAGACCAGTACCTTTCATGAACACAGCCTGGGTGGCTCAGTCAACTGAGCATCTGATTCTTGATTTCGGCTCAGGTCATGATCTCAGGACTGTAAGATCAAGCCCCACACTGGGCCCAGCGCTGGGCACAGAGCCTGCTTAAGATTCTCTCTCCTAAGAGGAAACCTCTGCCCCTCCCCTGCTCCTGTGCACAGGAGAGTGGGCACACTCTCCCTCTCAAAAAAATTATCAAAATGAATCCACAAATAGTAAAGAAAAAAAAGAAAAGAAAATAACGAAAAGAATTACGCGTGACAATGAAGTCAGATTTCAGGTTCAGTCAACATTCAAAAATCAAAATGTAATCCATCACATCAACTGACTAAAGAAGAAAAATAACAGGGTCCTATGACTATGGGGAGAAAAAACATTTGAAAAAACTCCAACACCCAGTCATCATAAAACTAGAAACAGAGGGGAACTTTCTCAACTTGATAGAGTACCTACAAAGTACTCAGAGCGAACATCATACTTAACGGTGAGAAACTCGAAGCCTCCCTGGTGTGATACCGGCCAAAGATCAGACAAATACATCGACGGGAAATAATAAGAAAGCCCAGAAATAGACTCTCATAAATACAGCCAACCAATCTTTCCACACAGCAACAAGAGCAGTAAAAGGGAGCAAAGATAGCCCCTTCAACAAACGGTACTGGAACTGGACATTCACAGGCAAAAAAAGTAATTTAGACACAGATCTCACACCTTCTCCAAAATCAACTCGAAATGGACATAAACTGCAAAATTATAAAATTCTTATAACACAGAAGTAAATGGTGACGCCTTCCTTAAATACAACACCAAAGGTACAATCCACGGAAGAAATAACTGGTAAACCGGTCTTCATTAACATTAAAAACTTTTTCTCTGCAGAAGACAATGTCAAGAAAATGAGAAAAGTCACAGACTGGGAGAAAATATTTGCAAAAGACACATCTGATAAAGGATTGTTTTTCAAATATACAAGAAATACTTAAAACTCAAGAAAACAAACCACTGCATTATCAAATGAGCCAGAGACCTCAACACCTCACCCAAGGTGCTAGACACAGGGCAAACGAGCATATGAAAACAGGCTCCACATCGTAAGTCATGAGGAAAATGCAGGATCACAGATAGATCACAGGATGGCCAATTAGGATGGCCAAAATCTCCAATGTGGACACCACCAAACGCCGAGGAGGAGGTGGAGCAATGGAGGTGTTACGCTGCTGGGGAATGCCAAACGGCCCGGCCACTTTAGAAGACAGCGGGCGGTGTCTCCCAAAACTGAACATACTCCTACCACACAACCCGGCAGTCGTGCTCCTGGGGACTTCCTCCTACGTCCACGCAGAAAGCTGCACACGGATGTTTACAATAGCTTTGTTCACAAATGCCAAACCTTGGAGGCAACCAAGAAGCTCTTGAGCAGGTAAATGTACAAACAAACCATGGTCCCTCCAGACAACGGAGCTGTTTTTCAGTGCTAAAAAAAGGAATACGCTAACAAGCCATGACAAAACATGGAGAAACCTTAAATGCATAAGAAATTAAAGAAGCCCAGTGAAAAAGCTACACATACTATGTGTAGTTATGATATTCTGGGAAAGGCAAAACTATGAGGAAAATAAAAAGCTAAGCGGTGATGGGGGTGAAAGGATTTAGATGACTAAGCGAGGCACAGAGGAATTTTCAGGCAGTGAAAATACTCTGCACGAGACATTAATGACGAATATGTTTTATTATACCTTTGTCCAAATCCATGGAATGTAGAACACCAATATACTCTATGAACGCTGGGTAATTATGTAGCATCAGTGTAGGCTCCTCAGTCTTAACAAATGCACTACTCTGGCTGGTGCATGTTGATAATGGCGGAGGCAATGCACATGCAGGGGGCAGGTGGGAAATCTATATACCTTCCTCTCCATTTTGCTGTAAATCTAATGCTAAAGAAGTTTTAAAAAAGAAAAAAAATAAAAGAAAACATTCCCAGTAAGCATTCTCGACAAGAACATCTGATTTCCTGTGAGTAGATTACTGATACTGAGCTAGCGGACCTGGAAAGTATAAAATGAAAGGAAATTGCTCCTATGTCATTCAGTGCGTAGAAGAGCTCCCGGGACATGGCTAGCACTCAAGGAATTGTTGCACAAATGACTATAGTATTTAGTCTGGAAGAAGACAAGAATCTAGTTAAGGTTTTTCAATATTTGAAGGCAACTAAGTAGAAATCAAGTAGAAGTCTTCTGTATGATTGCAGTTGGAAAAGAGAATGAAAGATCTATTTCTGCTTATTTTAAATACACATTTTTAACAATCAGTTGCGCAACAAGGGTACGTGTCTTCCCCAGTAGAGCTACCTGAATGTGTTCAAGCAAAAAAGCCAAATGCCATGTTGGAGGAACACGAAGGAAGATCTACCTGCCCTGAAAACACTGGGACTCCTAAGGCTGCCTCCCTCCACCCCGCCCCATTGGTTTCACTACTCACAACATCTTTAGTAGGTTAGCAATAAATCCCAACAGCAGCTTTCCTACTTTGAATATAAAAAATAAAGTTACCTCAACAAAAGTAGCAATTTTACACATAACCTAAAAGTAAATCAAAAGCTTAAATTCTCTGGAAGTCATAAGAACAAAGGAAACCATCCACCGTGATAAATGAATACCTTCAAAGACAATGGTGTGATAAAAATACAGGAATACTCCCAGAATGAAATCCATTTGGTAGAGCATCTGTGTGCTACCTACAAAGAAGAACTCTTTCTGATGGACTTAACCAAGAAAAAAAAGACAATAAAATTCATTTGATGGGATGTTAATACACAAACACACCTGTTTTTCCTAGAAAACCTCAAAAGACATCTGGTGTTAATGTATCAAAACCCACAGGTTTTTCTGTTTTGGGGTTTTTGGGGGATGATCAATCCAGAACGTTCTAGCATTGTGAATATTAAAACTGCCCTCACAACTTCACTCGGTATTTTCAATGGTTTCATCTAAAAGAATACCATTATTTCTGATAATGCTACCAAGTATCAACTTACAAGATTTTTTTAAGAATTAAGATTATTTTTAAACTCACTTCAGAAGATTTAGTTTCTAAAAGCATGTAGCTATTAAAATGCTAATATGGAAAGATGAGGTGGGGATGCTATAGAGGCCTAATACCAGTAAAACACAGGAAATTGGTTCTCTCGATGATGTGGAAAGCTGGCTTATAAAGGTAATGAGATATTACTTAAGGCAAAAGAAACAATTTGGTCATTAACAATGAGGATAAGCCAAACATGTCTGTCATCAAATATGACACTAATTAAAACAACAAAAACAAAAGCAAATATGAAAATTGGTGAAAGTACAAGAAAAAAATTAAACCGACTCCAACACACAGAGTGAAGTTAGAGCAGCAAGTCTTAGCAAGTTAGACATAGGAGACTAAATAGTACTCCACTGTATATATATACACACCACATCTTCTTAATTCACTCATCAGGTGATGGACATTTAGGCTCTTTCCATGATTTGGCTATTGTAGAAAGTGCTGCTATGAACATTGGGGTACATGTGCCCCTATGTGTCAGCACTTCTTTTTCCCCTGGGTAAATCCCTAGCGGTGCTATTGCTGGGTCATAGGGGAGTTCTATGGATAGTTTTTTGAGGAGCCTCCACACTGTTTTCCAGAGCGGCTGCACAAGTTTACATTCCCACCCACAGTGTAGGAGGGTGCCTGTCTCTCCACACCCTCGCCAGCATCTATAGTCTCTTGATTTGTTCATTTTAGCGACTCTGACTAGTGTGAGGTGGTATCTCAGTGTGGTTTTGATTTTAATTTCTCTGATGATGAGTGATGCTGAGCATCATTTCATGTGCCTGTTGGCCATCTGGATGTCCTCTTTGGAGAAGTGTCTATTCAGGTCTTCTGCCCATTTCTTCACTGGATCATTCATTTTTCTTGTATGGAGTTTACTGAGCTCCTTGTATATTTTGGAGTACTATATGGCAATGAGGAAGAATGAAATCTGGCCAGGTGCAGTAAAGTGGATGGACCTTGAGGGTGTCATGCTAAGCGAAATAAGTCAGGCAGAGAAGGATAGATACCATGTGTTTGCATTCATAGGTCTAACAGGAGAGACCTGGCAGGGGACCATGGGGAGAGGAAGGAAGAAAGAGAGCAGGGGAGAGTGAGGGACACAGATTAAGAGAGACTACTGAATACTGAGAACGAACCATGGACTGAAGGGGAAGGGGGAGGCAGGGAAGGGGTGATGGTCATGGTGGGGAGCACTTGTGGGGAGAAGCACTGGGTGTTATATGGAAACCAATTTGACAATAAACTATTTTAAAAAAAGAGAGAAATAGACTAAAAAGGAAGAATCCCAACAACTAGGAGTTACACACCAAGGAAAGTGGAACTAGTCAAAACAAGTAAATTTCCATTGAATGTTCAACTACCTGGGGAGGATTGCTAATGTGGCAGAAGAAGGAAGAGGATTAACCCCTGAAGCTCGAAAATCCACCACTTTGTCTCTTAGATACCCTAGCGAGCCCCAGATGACAAAAATATCACAAGCCTTAAGCAGCAGCTTTGCTAGAGATTTCTTTGCCATCCACAAAGTTTAAAAAAAAAAAAAAAAACCTGCAAGGTTTCCAAGTTTCAAAGTAGGCCTAATGCTTTGATTGAATTCAGAGTCTGTGTCTCCCTCTCTCTCTGACCCTCTCCTGCTCACGCTGTCTTCCTCTCTCTCAAAAATAAATAAAACATGAAAAAAAATTAAACAACAAAAAAAAGCCACACTGATTTCAGGAAAAATACAGTCAGAAAATCAAGGTTTTAACCCCAGTTCTATCTCTAATACCCATTTCCAAAGGCTTCTCCTAAGAAAAAGAATAGTCTATTTCTGGTGTTGAAAGTTCATTCCAAAATTATTAGTCTATCAACTGCCCTTGCCAATATGAATAAAACATATGACAACTTATCAACGTATCATATACTATTATAATAGATCAAGTATTAATAAAGAAAATTTAGTATCTGATTCAGGTGGCTGCAGGTATTAACTACACACTGGTGTTTGGAAATACAGTACAAAAAATGTCAACTATTACATTACTAATAGCTTATTCTGATTAGACGTTACAATAACACTTTAGATACTACTTTATATGTTTATTCTAGCTTTTCAATAAGGCTACTGGGAAAGTTTAAGTTATATATGAAATTACATTTTTATTGTATCGGATGCCCTGCTGCAGGTTCAACCCTTCACGGCAAGGTCTGTAAATTCTTTATTCTTCTGCAGCACCTACTGAAGTACGGCCATAACAAATACTCCAAGAACATTAAATGAAAAGAGAAAAATTTAAATAGAAGCATAAAACAGCAACGAAGTAAGATCAAAGTTGACTTTGATTCATATACCAGCTATACAGATTCTGTTGCAGTGATGTTAAAAACCTCCCTTATTTAGTAATCGTGACAATTCTGAAGTATGGACCAAGACAATAATGACAACAAAAGACTCTCAGCTGAATATGTAATTTGGCATACCTACTTTGTTTGGGGTTGTACTATGTCCTCCCAGAATTCCTGCTGAACTCCGATACCCATATTACACAAACTCACTGTTTGGAGGCAGGGCCTTTAAAAGGATAATTAAAGCAAAATAAAGTCTGAGGGGCAGACCTAATCCAATAGGTCTGGTGTCTTTATAAAAATAGGAGGTTGGAACACAAGTAACACACCAAGAGGCTATTTGTGACAACAAGCCAAGGAGAAAGGTTTCTTAAGAAACCAAAATTGCCAACACCTTCATCTTGGACTTCTAACCTGAGAATTATGACAAAATACATTTATTTTTTTTTTATGTTCTTTATTTATTTTTGAGAGACAGAGAGACAGTGGGAATAGGGAAGGGTCAGAGAGAGAAGGAGACACAGAATGTGAAGCAGGCTCCAGGCTCTGAGCTAGCTGTCAACACAGAGCCCGACGCAGGGCTCGAACCACGAACCGTGAGATCATGACCTGAGCTGAAGCCGGGGCTTAACCGACTGAGCCACCCAGGTGCCCCCAACAAAATACATTTTTATCATTTAAGGCAGCCAGCCTATGGCAGCCTTAGTACACTAACATTGTTCCAAATACATAAAATATTCCAACAACTGAGTGGAGTTTTGGCTCTTACACTTAAAACTCCGTTCCGCACTCACTGGCCGTATTTCAAGAGCTCAAAAGCCATATGCAGCTAGTGGTCACTGTAAACTGTACAGTACAGACCTAGAGATGAGACCAAACCAAAAATTCCCAAAGACAGTGCTCAACTAGTTGGGAGAGGTACCAAAAAATGTGTTACTACTATATATGGAAGGATTTGTCTTCTTTAATTTTAAAACAAAATGCAAATACAAAGGACTCAAATCCACCGTTGGGTTATTATGATTTGCTGAGTAGACTAGAGAAGGGAGTTCACAGTCCAGAGCTATGTGTGTTACATCTGAACGTCATCACCACGGTTTCCTGCAAATCACAGACAACTACTGATTACAAAAGAGTCCAACTGGAGAATGCTAATACTCACCTTTAAATTTTGTGACTTTATCAGGCATTTTCAATGGAAATCAAGTTCCAGAAATATAAGAGATGGCATGAATAATATTCAGAACAGGATATTCCTGGATTCATTACCATTTAACCTCGAGGCATCAAAAAGCTATGTCCACTATTAATAATTTCATGCTTCTATAAATAATAAAGTTCAAGAAGCATGGAAGAAAAATACAGAATTCAAGAAATGAAGAGAATAGTTCTGCTAGACTTGCCTAACAGGTCTGAACACATTTACTAAAATAAGTAGCTATCTCCTTTCAGAATTAGAAAAATGAATATAGAAATTCCTAAATGTAATTATCAGTACAATAAAGTTCATGTAGTGGAAAGTACTTTACATTTGTACAGAACTCTACTTCTTAAAACTTGCTTTTTATACTTTATCTTACATGTGCCCAAGGACTTCATGTTTGGATATATTCTTTTTTTTATTTTTTTTATGGTTTTTATTTATTTTTGAGAGACAGAGAGAGACAGCACGAGCAGAGGGTCTGAGAGAGAGGGAGGCACAGAATCCAAAGCAGGCTCCAAGCTCTGAGCTAGTTGTCAGCACAGAGCCCGATGTGGGGCTCGGACCCACCAACCGTGAGATCATGACCTGAGCCGAAGTCGGAAGCCGGACGCTTAACCAACTGAGCCACTCAGGCGCCCCTGGATATATTCTTTTACCTAAAGAAACTGAGGCTCTAAGAAATTAAGTAACATGCCCGATGTCACAAATTGTAAAGGACTAAAACTCAAATCTTAGTCTTCTAGTTCCAAAATTTTGTAGACTTCACCTTGTTAAAGCATTAAAACTATGACTACAACAGTGGTATGTAATAGTTAATAAAAAATTTTTAATACAATTACAGTGACTTGATCAAGTGTGTACTAACAATACTTAAAATGGTAACTGAATTTGGCATAAATCTCAACCACGGTAATTCAGTTTAGAAGAAATAACTCCTGAGAGCATTATGGTCACAGGAATCTTTTTATTTTTTTAATTTAAATGTATATAATATTTTCGCAAAGAAACACCAAGTGATAGAAGGCTTTCTAGCATGTAATTTATTTATGATGATCAAATTAGGTGGAGAAAATAAAATGGAGCTTTAAAACCAGAGTTTATTATTTTTAAGTGAATAATGTCTCATATCTAATTGCTGTATTTTTTGTTCCATCGGATCCATTTAAGAGTGACATAAAAGTGATTTACTTAGAATGTCAAGATTCAACATTAAGGGGAATTTAAAAAGTGAGGAACAACCAAACTACATGTAAAGAGGGTACCCATGGGGCGCCTGGGTGGCTCAGTTAATTAAGCGTCCGACTTCGGCTCAGGTCATGATCTCACGGTCCGTGGGTTCGAGCCCCATGTCGGGCTCTGTGCTGACAGCTAGCTCAGAGCCTGGAGCCTGCTTCAGATTCTATGTCTCCCTCTCTCTCTCTCTGACCCTCGCTGCTCGCACTGTCTCTGTCTCTCAAAAATTTAAAAAAAAAAAAATTTTTTTTAATTAAAAAAATATGGACAGGTACTATGAAATTCTACAGGGAAAAAGTGGAGTTATGGATTGAACAAAACAACTTACAGTATGTTCTCATTTAGGTTTAAATATACCTAACTGTATAATTATACACAACAAACATGGAGGTATATGAAAATACACATACACCACTTATACATACATGGTAGTAACAGTGAACATCTCTGAGAAGCTGGAAGATGGTATTTTTACTTCATTTTTATCTGTATCTTCAAAGTTTTTATGACACATATGTACTACCTTGTAAAAAAATAAAAATTTAAAAATAACATCAGAATTTTTAAGCCAAAACTGAAAACCTCTTCATTGGCTGTGGCTTATGTGAAATAATTATCTTGAAAATGATCTGATTCTTCACTTTTTATTTTTGCTATGAGGTGTTTAAAATAAACCAACTTTACTTTCAAACATATGGAGCTCTGAATATAAAGTTTCACAATTAAAAAAAAAATCAAATGATCACAGACACTGAAGAACAAAGCGAGGAAAAGTCCCTATTTATAAAAATATTTTGAAAGCCATCCCTCTATTTAGAGAGCTTAAAACAGCAACTGCATACTCATGGCAGTTAAATATAATTCCTCATGAATTTAAAACCTTTAAATAAGAAGG